>JAQNCA010000028.1:16788285-16813587 GCA_029783725.1 Acanthurus tractus
TTATTATTTAGGGGTAATATTCACAGTTTAATAGATGTTAAAATATGATGTAGTATTTTCAGTCTGTTACATCAAGGCTGCTCAAGTAGTCCATTTATGCAAGTATTTAACTTAGAGGAAAGAGATGCTTTGAGAAGATGTTTTTGGTTTTTGGTTTTTTTTAACCTGGTCTGCAACCTGTGACCTTTTCTCTCAGTTCAGGAAGTTGGCAGCTAAAAGTAGGGCCTCCTCCAGGATGGATTTGTTGAAAAAGAAGCTTGTTCCTTTGCAGCCTGTTCAAACAGGGTCCTTCATGGTTACTTGGGCCTCTGAATAAAGCCGTATTTTGCCAGTGAAGTTGTTCCAGTGGGCAGGCATGTGACCAGGCGGTTTGAGTCAGAGCCATAAAGCTGTAGCACTGGACAGCCTGCTTTGCTTAATTCTGTTCCCTTCTTATTTCTCATTTGAAACACAACAGGCGTGTCAGCATTTATCAAAACATAGGGTATTCTGTCATTACTGATAATTATCTGACTTGTAATCGGCCAGGGGTCACCGTGTGTCAGTTAACACACCCTCAGTGTTTTAAAACTGGCATCAAAGTCAAACCTTTGCTGGTGGAAAGCCAGAGCCACACAGTGAAATTCACCTGGAGGACAAAATCTACTCTGACACCTTAGATAAGCTGCTCTAAAAATAGAGCACAAAAGAGAGGAAAGACAAAGTGGTGACCTTCAAGACTAAGATGCAGCCTCAGACTCAAGCGGTTCCTTTCTGCCAGTTTTCAAGTCCACTGCAGGAGGATGTTTAATGCCATTTAGGTTTTTTATTCAGTGATGATTTGTTGCGTGTAGTCACAGTGTTGTAGCCTTAAAGCTCTTTAGTTGTCTCCAAGCTCTACATCTCAGTAATTAACTATTTATGAACTCATATATTGCTTTGCTAAAGATAAATTGTACAAAAAGCATCTTTTTTTTGTCTGCAGTCACAGAAGTCGTGATGATGAACGGATCTCGAAGCCGGCCTCAACACCAGCCAAGCTAGCAGAGGAGGTTCCTCTGCCCAAACCGAAGGAGTCGGCTATTGCTAGAGAGGAAAAACAGCTCCCACCGCTCCCAGGTCAGTGATACAACAATCAGCCCTTTAGCCAGATCCTTGTGTGAACAGTAAGGAATAATTGGAGTAATTGGTAAGCATCTGCAGCCTCAGTCTTCCAGATGTGTCCCACACCATCAGCTAGTTGGTCCTTGCCAGCCAATCAGCTGATTTAGTCCAAGTGTTTGTAAATCAGAAGTTATGGCATAGATCTGTTACAGTACACTCATAATTTATGACTTTACTTCTGAGCAAATACAAGATATTAACGAAGGTTTCTCCATCTTTCATAAGCAGTTTAATTGTAAAATTGAACCTTGTTCAAAACCAGTCATTTTTGCCCTTTTTCGAAACACAACTCTTGAAAAAGTTAGTCCCTGACGCCTGCTGAGCCTGGCTGAGTTTGCCCGGAGCTAAGTGAAAATAAACCGTATGAGTTGATCTAGTCTGACGTTCCTCCCCAGCCTGCAGCACTCTGCTGCCTTTCTGTTTGACCTCCCCTGCTTGGGACACTGTGTGCCTTGAGTTTGTGCGTGCGTGTGTATGTGTGTAAGCATCTGTGATAATTCATTGCCTGTGTGTGTGTGTTTGGTTTTAGCAAACGCGTGTTATCATTCAGTACCCCTTTCTCAATTCAGCATGTGCGTCTCCACTGTGTTTTTAGTTTCAACAGTGTTTGCAGGAGCATTCATTTGTTTTTAAAGATATTCATTGCAGCTTAATGTGTTCATTGTCCATCTGCATTAATAATGTGAGTTTGTTTGTTTAGAGCCCAAGCCAGTGTATGCCCAGCCCGGACAGCCGGATGTAGATCTGCCAGTCAGTCCCTCTGATGCCCCTGTGCCAAGCGCTGCCCATGACGATAGCATCCTACGGTAATATAACAGTATTACATGTCACACGTCGTCTCCAGACAAACAAAACAAAACATTATCATGTGGAATATTTTACCTGCAGTTCACATAACAGCATCACGTCATATAACAACAACTGACAGTTTTCAAAATGCTTCAGTGCACATCCTGCCCTCAGTTATGTATACAGATCAGAGCTTTTTGGCTGCCACAAGGCATAGATATCAAGGCTGCTCACAGATGTGTATTTCATGGCATATACAGGTTAGCTGGTAAGTTAACCAGCTTTGAATGTAACAAGAAGCACAATTATTACTGATTGTGTATAAAAAACTCTACTGTGGTTGTTTTTTTTCTATTGTAAACATATTCAAATGTATTCAAATATCATGTGAGACTGTATTTGTCTTTTGCTGCAGATCCAGAACAATTTTATAACTTAGTTTCCATGAGCTCACTAAAGAGTAAACAGTGTCAATAATGGAGATTCCTGGCTGGCATCCTGGCATCATAAAGTGAAGTTTGCATGGGAAAGACAGTGATGCCTTTAAATGGTGTCATGTCAAAGAAAAATAGCCTGACTATTGTCGTCATTCCCTCTCCTCAGGCCAAGCATGAAGCTGGTGAAGTTCAGGAAGGGGGAGAGCGTGGGGCTGCGGCTGGCTGGGGGGAATGACGTGGGCATCTTTGTAGCTGGAGTGCTGGAGGATAGCCCAGCTGCAAAGGAGGGCCTGGAGGAGGGCGACCAAATTCTCAGGGTGAGATGCTTTATTTTTAACAAAGTCTGTTAGCATCCAACAGCTGAAATCAAGTTTTTGTTTTTTTTGTTGAAGAGTTGTTGTAAAAAAAGAGATTGCAAAAAGTTGTAGGTTTAAAACAAGAGGTAAAACAAGTGGTTTTCTCCTTTTCTTGTTTTAACAATGGAGACCCGATAGTGTGTGTAAACAGCCATGTTTTATGGCTAAAGCATCCTCAAGCTTTTCCCTCTTTTATTCATGGTTTTACACACTGGCAGCTCCAAAATTCCTGTCCCTTCAGAATGGTCTCTTAGCAGTACCCCACAGGATAACACACACACACACACACACAAAATCCTGTTTTCTCTGTCTGTGTTTGTCCCATTTCCTCAAAGCCATATATCTCACCATTTCCTCATTTCTTTGAGTATAATGAGAAATGGCTAGAGTTCTTGCAGTGCAGTTAAACCTGGAGTTGCCCGGGCAATACTGACAACAGGAAGTGCTATGTAAATCTTTTCTCTAAATAGATTTGCACTTTCTGTTTCACAATTTGTAAAAAATACACCCAACTCCTCTACCTAGATTTAAAAGCCCATGACCACTGTAAAGATGTTCTGGAAAAAAGCATAATAGAGTAACCACTGTGTTCCTAAATTCCAGGTAAACAATGTAGATTTTGCAAACATAATCCGAGAGGAAGCGGTGCTGTTCCTCCTGGACCTTCCTAAAGGTGAAGAGGTCACCATTCTGGCCCAGAAGAAGAAAGATGGTAAGTAAAGTGAGGAGGGACATCAGATAAGAGATTAACTTCTATTATTCGCATCTGCCTGATGTCTCTGACTCATTGCTCCTTTTTGTGCAGTGTATCGGCGAATCGTGGAGTCCGACGTTGGCGACTCCTTCTACATACGAACACACTTTGAGTATGAGAAGGAATCTCCGTATGGGTTAAGCTTTAACAAGGGTGAGGTGTTTCGCGTTGTGGACACCCTCTACAACGGAAAGCTGGGCTCCTGGCTGGCTATTCGCATCGGCAAGAACCACCAAGAGGTGGAGAGGGGCATCATCCCCAACAAAAACAGGTGACAGCTCTGTCAGCTATCTCACAGAGTGACATGCTGGATAAATGTTTGTCATAACAGCAGTCAGTCATTTGTTATGATTATCATTGCCATGCAGCCTCCTTAGGTATTGGCAGTGTTGAGATTAGCTGTGCCAAGTTTATGACACATCCATTAGCTTGTGTTACATTAAGAACTGTCTGTCCTTCTGCTATTTGTCAACAGAGCGGAGCAACTCTCCAGTGTGCAATACACTCTCCCTAAAACAGCAGGGGGCGACAGGGCTGACTTTTGGAGGTTTCGTGGTCTTCGCAGCTCCAAGAGGAACCTGAGGAAGAGCAGGGAGGACCTGTCTTCACAGCCAGTCCAAACAAAGTTCCCGGCTTATGAAAGAGTTGTACTGAGAGAGGGTGAGGAGCCTGACCATGTCTGCTGGCTGAAATGTCAAAGTGAGACTAAAGCTGTTAAAGTTTTAATCTTTGAATATGTCTATCTTTCTGTGCAGCTGGTTTCCTGAGACCTGTGGTGATCTTCGGGCCCATCGCAGATGTTGCGAGAGAAAAACTCTCCAGAGAAGAGCCAGATCTTTTTGAGCTTGCAAGTATGTTTGTGTGCGTTACATTGCACACATTTTGAAGATATCAGAGAGTAAACCTGTTTTCTATCTAAATCCTTCTAACCTCTTTTTTCAGAGAGTGAACCGAGGGATGCAGGAACAGACCAGAGGAGTTCAGGAATCATTCGTCTTCACACCATCAAGCAAATCATCGACAGAGTGAGCATGCCTCCTTTTGTCATATCCATTGTGTGCATTGCAGGGTTTTTTTTTGGTTTTTTTAATTAGATTAATTAATTTTTCATCCTCCACTTTCCCGTCTTTATCTAATGAAGGACAAACATGCTGTGCTGGACATCACCCCGAACGCTGTGGACAGGCTGAACTATGCTCAGTGGTACCCGATTGTAGTCTTCCTAAATCCAGATAACAAGCAGGGTGTGAAGAACATGAGGACCAGATTGTGTCCAGAGTCCAGGAAGAGTGCCAGGAAGCTCTATGAGAGAGCCATCAAACTGAGGAAGAATAATCACCACCTGTTCACCAGTAAGCTGGCAGAGAGTGCTATAACAGAACAAATTTGAAATGTATATTGTGTCTTTTACAAGGTTTATTCTCGATGAAGGGATTCTGACTCAAAATTATCCTTTTAGCCACCATCAACTTGAACAACATGAACGACGGCTGGTACGGAGCTCTGAAGGAAACAATCCAGCAGCAGCAGAATCAGCTGGTGTGGGTGTCAGAGGGCAAGGTGAGACAAGGGCCTGTTTTTTTTATTCCATTTCACTGAATTTTGAGACGTGTTAGTTTAATTAAGCATGAGATGATCATTTCCTCGCTCTGCTCAGGCGGATGGCACCACAGAGGATGACTTGGACATCCACGATGACCGTCTGTCCTACCTGTCAGCACCAGGTAGCGAATACTCCATGTATAGCACAGACAGCCGCCACACTTCTGATTATGAGGACACAGACACAGAGGGCGGAGCGTACACGGACCAGGAACTGGATGAGACTTTGAACGACGAGGTGGGTCTGCCCACGGAGCCCGCCATCACCCGCTCCTCAGAGCCTGTGAGAGAGGACCCACCAGTAATTCAGGACACCCCTGGTTACCCTGGTTACCAGCACCCTGTGCAGCCTGAACCAGCCAGTCGCATAGACCCTGCTGGGTTCAAGATGGCCGCCCCGCAACAGGTAAAGTGTATATGGAACTTAGCATGCAAGGCACTGCAGTCTGAGCCTGTCAGAGATGGTATTTGGCTAAAAGTATGAGTACCACTGCAGTGGAGGAATAGCTCCTTTGTGTTCAGTGTTGTGTCCTGACCTTTGTTTAGATTAAATGCCCTTTGCTAAGTAATGAACATGTTTTAGAAGCTACTGATATGATATCAAATCTAACCACATTTTTGCAAGTGCATTCTGTGGCCGGTGTAAAAGTGATTCAGTGTGAGGAAGAACATCATGGTGTTGGGGTGAGCTGTACTTTGTGTGCCCTTGGCAGGCTGTGTGTTATAAATGTCTCTTAACAATACTTCACAGCAAGATGAGGCTGCTCTGCCCATGCCCTCGTTGCCTCCGACGGTGGTAGCGCCCCCTGCTGTTGAGCAGCCTGTACAGCTTGAGGGTATGCACCTAGAGGAGCCGCCTGCTGCAGCCGCAGCTCCTCAGGCTGACTCACTTAGCAGCCCCAGCCCTGCCCCTGAGCTTATTCAGCCCCCACCACCACCACACGAACCCCACCCGTCTGGACCGCCTGGTCCAGAACCAAAGGTACCCGCTGTTTCACCAGCCACTCGGACCGGGCCTGGGCCCCAGCCTGCTGTTTTAACTGCCTGTCTTTCGCACATGCTTTCCACTTGCTCTCTGCATGACATGCCCACACTGTGTGACTCACTGAGCCCACTGTGTGCCTCTGGCTCCCAGAGAAATGTGCGACACGCTCGTCCACATGCACCACAGTGGGCTGGGAGACCAGAAGGACTGGTGCATCTGAGTCTTTGACCAGGGTGAAGACATCCACAACCAGCCCTAACTGTTGCCTCTTACTTCCTTTGCATGGCTCCTAATGTTTTTTGGGTTCCTTTCAGCTTAAACTCTCTTCTGTAGATGAACCACAGTAGTAGCACTTAAAGTGGCATCATAGTGGTAGATGTGTCGTCTGTTGTAGTGCCAGTAGTTTGACGTTGCATTAGATGCAAACTGAATGTTGGTTGCATGATGAAAGCTAACCTGCAGACAGTACTCTTGGTAATGATTTCCATCAAGCAATTCTCCCTATGGAAAAACGAACTTGCATCAACACACTGCATTGTGTCTTCTGTTGAGTAGTTTTGTTCTGAGTAGATGCCAACATATCAACCTTCTTCCATAGGAATTACTGTAACTATATTTGCTGTCTACAGGCTACACATCATATGTTTGAAATGAGGCCTTTCAGAAATGTGCAAATTACTTGTTAGTTCAATATTACTAAATGTATTTATGTGTAAAACCCAGTTTTGCTCATATGGATTCTCATCATTCTTGAAAGGCATCTTGTCAAACAGGCATTCAGAACTGTTCTTGAATAATGGACAAAGGTTTGCTTGTGTAATTGCACTTTAAATTGATGTTTGTTTAACTAAGTGGCAAAAGGATTTATTTTCTAATGATTTGGTTACTGTTACACATGTTCACTTCCTCAAGGTTTCAGTTATTTTTGGCCAGTATTGAATTTGATCTGGAAGTTATTCTTAATCTAAAGTTGGGAAAAGCATTTTTCTCTGACTGCCTTTTGTTCTAACACATGGTGGTTGTTGAGAATTTCAAAGTGATTATGAATTTGTGATGGATATATTCATTTAGCGATGTTTCTTCACAGATGTACAAGAAAGATCTGTACAATATGGAGGACCCGGTGCGAATTAACCATGGCCTGAAGCAGTCTATGAGCTACAGTCACCAGCCGCCGTACCAGGACAAACAGCCATACCGCGAATACGACCACCCGCCTTACGGATACGACGGAGGCGGCTACACAGAACCAAAGCCTCACAACACTGACTCTCACCTGCACTACGACAACCGTGTGCCTCATTACAACGAACAGTGGCCCCCCTATGACCAGCAGACCTCGTCCTCTCAGCCCACAGGGTACCAGCCGGGCCACCAGCAACCCATGGGCTACAACCCCCGGTCGCCCTATGAGGATGGACCAGGGAGAGACTACAGCCCCCCTCAGCCCCGCTACGATGAGCCCCCACCCGTGGGCTACGACGGCCGACCACGTCACAGTAAACCTGGGCCCATTCGCTATGATGAACCCCCACCCCCTCCACCGGCTAGCTACGACGCCCGCTCTCCTTATGAGGCAGAACCTCATGGCTTCCCCATCAATTCACCTCGATCACCGGAGCCCCCAAAGCAGTATTACGGTGACTCTGGTCTGAGGCCCACCTACATTCCCGGGCCTCCAAACCGGGGTTACAAGGCAGGGATGCATGAGCCTATGATGAACTCTGAACCCACAATTCCCCCTCCTCCTAAACCAGAGACATTGCCCTCTCCAGGTGAGCCAGCGATCACTCCGGGCTCCAAGCCCCTCCCTCCGCCACCCCGGGAAGACCTGGATGATGACCCGGCCATGAAACCACAGTCAGTGCTCAACAGAGTCAAGATGTTTGAGAATAAACGGTCTGTTTCTATGGACAGAGCTAAAGAAGGGGAGTCGTCAGCACTCAGGGTAAGTTTCATACAGAGTTTTGTGGAGAAAGGCGTGTAAACACCTCAGAGCTCCACATCTTAAGTAGAAAAACTTAACTAGGATCATACCTTGGGTCATGTTAGTATAACTGTGTGAGAGCCTTTTGGTTTTTACCCTTTTGGCTATAAAAGATGTTTAAAAATTAGTACTGGATATGGAAATCTTCTAAAGCAAAAAAGCGGCACTGCAGGACTTGAAACTACAAGCTTGTTCTTATAAAGTGATTATCTGTTTTGTAGTCATCTGTTCTGTGAGATGTCAGGCACAGACCGTGGTATCTGTGTGCATGTGATCCATTCATGTGAACCAAAATCTGGATCAGATGCAAGAAGCACTAAAGAGATGCCCTCCCTTTGCTTTCAGCCTGCAGATGTTCCTAAACCTGTGAGTGCACCTGGCCCAGTCCTCAAAGCCAATTCCCTCAGCAACCTGGAGCAGGAGAAGTCCACCTATAGGTACGTAGTCCTCATTACAGCACCGCAGGCTGCAGAGTAGGTGGGTGAAGGACAACTCTGAGATCCGTGCAAAGGCATTGGGGAATTATTTTATTGTTGTTTGAGCTCCACCTAGTGGACAAAAGTCACTGTGCAGCAAGTTAGACTGTGGTGTGGTGTGCAAAGATATAAGCTGCATGAAGGGCCTAATTGTCATCTCACCAGTTTTGCCTGTTTGCAAGGTCATTAAGAATCTCTCTGTATACTTTCATCGTTTCAAGTTATTGACTCATCCACAAATGAGCACTGTTTTTTTTTAAACAATAAGACCAAAAACTAACAATCAGCACATATCAGCTTCTATTTATGGAAGCTTTTGGCCAATCCACTGGTCTGTTGTTTCAATCTCAGCAGCAGCTGTTTCACTAGCGTCCCTCTGCTCTCTGCAGGGCTCCTGAGCCACAGAAGCCTCACACTAAACCCCTGGATGATGTCGTGCGTTCCAACCACTATGACCCAGATGAGGATGAGGAATACTACAGAAAGCAGCTGTCCTACTTTGATCGCCGTAGCTTTGACAGCAAGGCCATGGGCCAACCCAGCCCTGGCATCAACCGCTTCCATGATCTGCCCAAACCGGCTCAACTGTCTTATCCATACAACAGGTACAACCACACCCTCACGCCGGCAGTGGCTCATACACAAAAATTCCTGAGCTCTTTAGTCACACCAGCTGCAGAATCAGAATTGTTTTTATCCACTGTATCATTTTGTGTCTGTCTGCTGCAGAGTTGAGTCTGTAGAGAAGGTGAGTCCAGTGGAGAAAAGATACGAACCCCTGCCCCAAATCAGCCCATCCTCACAGTTTGGGCCCCCTGCGTCCGTCATCCCACCTAACACACTGCCCAAGCTCAGCCCCAGTGACGGTAAGATTTCTGGCCTGAAGATTTCAGGGCTGCAACTTTTAAGTACCTTTATCATTAAAGCTGCCAGTTAACTTTTATGATTTATATGATTATTCTTTTGGTCTGTGAAATGTCTTTAACAATCCTCTAACATCAAAACTGATGCCTCTAAATTGCACTTGATGTCCAATCATCAGAACAAAATTATATTTGTTAAGTTTACATATAATAGATATATAATGCAGATTCTCACATTGAACAAACTGGAAGTATGGAATGTTGCTGGTTGTCTTAAAGGGTGATTTAGAAATAGAAGGTTGACAAAACAGTTATTCAGTTTGTTTTCAAGTGATTTGATCCTCCATCATGTTTCCAGCTAACCCAGCACCCGAGCCACTGAGCTCCCCCAATCCTAAACCTGAGCTGGCAGCTCTCAGGCCGACTAGCAGGGACGATCCCACACCAGGTGGCTACCTGCCCCCACGGGGCCTCCCAGATAAATCCCCGGTCAATGGAACGGATGCAGCACCCCCAAAGACTCTGGCTGCTCCCGCTCCAACTAGCTATAACCGCTACGTCCCCAAGCCGTACACCAGCTCAGCCCGGCCATTTGAGCGCAAGTTTGAGAGCCCCAAGTTCAACCACAACCTGCTGCCCAACGACACCCAGGTGAAGACCGACATCCTCAGCAAGCCCAGTGTGGTGGGCAACAGCGGTGGGAAGCCCCAGCAGTCGCCACAGCCCCTGGATCACGACAGTGGCCTGGACACCTTCACACGCACTATGGACAACAGGCCCAAATACCAGCACAATAACATCAACGCCATCCCCAAGGCCATCCCCGTGAGGTAGGAAACTCATAAAGTTTGACATCTGCAAGCGGCAGGAAGTTTCTCTGAGAGTAATTACATAGCTGCAGAAAAACAGAAAGAGAGACTTTTTTGTTCACAGAGGGTTTGTTCTCTGGTCCTCTGTTGTACATTACTCTCTGTCCACAATGTTTTGACTGATGATGCTGACTTCCGTGCCTTCGCCCCTCAGCCCCAGCACGCTGGACGATGACGACGAAGATGAAGGGCACACGGTGGTGGCCACCGCCCGGGGGATCTTCAACTGTAACGGAGGGGTCCTGAGCTCCATCGAGACAGGCGTCAGTATCATCATCCCCCAGGGTGCCATCCCCGAGAGCGTGGAGCAGGAGATTTACTTCAAGGTGTGCCGCGACAACAGCATCCTGCCCCCCCTCGACAAGGAAAAAGGTCGGTCCCTGAGTGTCTTTCCCTTCTGAATATGTTGAGGAACAAACAGTGACAACATCTAGGTGTGAAACTCAAAGAGCTCCAGTAGATAAGAAGTAAAAGTAAATAAAGTTCGCAAGTAGCGATTGTTTATCTTTTTCATTGGTGTTACTGTTCAGTGAAACAACAGCAAAGGACACTACCTATCATTTGATTGCAAGAATGAAAAGGGGGTTATAAAAGCCCTGAAGGACTTTTTTAAATTAACGTTCAGCACCAGGGGAGTGTGGTGATTTAATTAACCTGGTAAGTCAGTTAACCGTAAATCCTCATTCACTGTGAAGACCTGACAACGGACTCTGTCTTTTGATTGGATGTGAGATCGTCCTACGTGCTGATTAATTCCTGCCTATTTAGTTTGTGGAATTTTAATCTTGTTGTGTGTCTATGCAGGAGAAACGCTGCTAAGTCCGCTGGTGATGTGTGGCCCTCATGGACTCAAGTTCCTGAAGCCGGTGGAGCTGCGCTTACCTCACTGTGCGTCTATGACCCCTGATGGTTGGTCTTTTGCTCTAAAATCCTCCGACTCCTCGTCGGGTACGCTGTCCTCTCTCTGTCCTTTGGGGTCTGTGGGCAGGCTTTGGTGATTTAGACGGCAGAGTTTCTTGGTGTCTGAATCATTTTGATCATCTCACCTGTTTTCCATATTCCCCTCTTTCCTCTTCATGCACGGGCGGCTTAAGTTGTTTTCTAATTATCATGCATAACATGAACCGCAAAGCCTTGTTTCCTCAAATCTCAAGCCTCTCAATCAGCTCCTCAGTTGGTGCTTATTTTCTCTTCTCACATGATACTAAAACTGAAGATCTCTGTGTTTTTGCTTTTATGTTTTTTTTTAACATTTCCATTCAGGATAGAATTTTTCTAGTAATTCTTCTAGTAATGTTTTCAGGACGAAACCGTTAATTGAGACAATATCAAGCTGACTAATCTGAACTAAAATGATGCAATGAAAAGGACCATCACCTTTAGTTTTCATTAATATAGTTTTAATGTATTAAGACAACATGTAAGGCAGTCAGCAAGCTCTTTATAGGATGATACAGAATATGTGCTTTAATGTGAACAGGTAACATTTACTAAATAATTAATTATTTAAAGTTGGCTCACTTCATGCATTAAATCATATGCCACCAGAAAAGCTGGAACCTGTAAGGAAAAGTGCATTTCAGATGTGCATTTAATCAGCCAGTCACTCTTTATACAAACAGGTAGTTAATGCATGTTAAGTATTTGTTTGCAAAATGACTATAATTACACAACTTTATTCGATATTTGATGCTGTAATGAAGATCTTGTGTGAAGTGAGGAGTAACACATTATCTGTAATATTCAATAGATGCTCTATTTTGTAGACCTTTGGCCATGTGTTAAGCTTTAAAAGAGACCTTTGAACAATGATTTAGCATCAGTCTCCTGTAACATTGTTGGACTTGATTGACTAAAAAAAGGACTGATGAAGTAGAGTCAAAGACTTTTACTTTTTTTAAGGTCAGTGTTCTTTCTTTTTGGAAAGAGCAGATTTAGTCTTGTGAACTGTCAACACACCCTCTGAGATCTGTTCTGTCATGTAAACAAGTACTTTCTGTTTCGATTTGAAGCAGAAGTGTTCGGTAGCTGCTGTGTCAGCAGATAGCACTACCTGCTTCCTTGTCAAAAGCTGGTGTCTACCCACAATGCCCCTCAACTGCTCCCAGTCCAATCAGAGATTCTAGGCCATGCTAGCAGCAGCTAAATAGCCTCAAGCATTTAGCCTTACAAACACAGACAAAGGCGGATGGATCATGGGTCTGGTAAAAACAGGCACTGTGGTGCTTTCAGGTTCAGCTGCATGAGTCTGAAAGTGACTGGGTTCCAGCTCATTTCATGTCAAATGAACTCATGAATTCAGTTGCTGCAAGTTAGCATTCATTAATTTAATGATCCATTAAGCATTAACCAATCACATAAACTAATAAAACTACTCATTAACAAAAAGCAAAGAGTCATATTTTGCATCAATATATGCATTAAATCATCAACATGTTCTTCTTGAGACTGATTTGATTTTATGATACACACATCAAAAACGTGTACTGTGTTTTTTCTGCATAAAGAGGAAGGGAGGAGCTCCAGTAGCTGATGTCATGTCTCCTTTTACTGCAGGTGATCCCAAAACCTGGCAGAACAAATCTCTCCCCGGAGACCCAAACTACCTGGTGGGTGCAAACTGTGTGTCTGTGCTCATTGACCACTTCTGAAGAGGGCAACAGCTGGCCTGTTACTGAATGTGATAAACAGGGGGACCTCAGTTGTCCCTGCCGTGCTCCCTCCACCGTGGTGGGGGGCACGTTGCTCGATGAAGTATGGACTTGATATTCTCACGTTGTTTACTGTGCCCAAACTTAAAGAAAAAAAAAAAGAAACACACTACACCAACACACACACAAAGAGTCCGAGGAGTCCAGCACCCCCCGACGCTGTACTCTTGTTTTTTTCTTTCATTTTTTTTCGGTGCTTTCAAGGCTTGCAAAAAATAAAGATTAAAACAAGTTATTTAAACAAAGGAACTGAAGTTGGAATGCATGACCAGTGCCACAGACTGAATAATCTCATTTTGACATTTTTAGCTAATTTTGTAAAAGGTCAGAGTAGTGCAAGAATATGGAGAATTTTGGAAACTCGTTTAATATTGCAGTGGGTTTTTTGCATACTGTAAAAAAGAAAAAAAACAAAAAAAACCTCTCACAAACAGCAAAGTTGGTATATGCAAAACTTCTGTTTGTGAGTTCTGTGGTCATGCGTTTCACTCATGAAGGATCTCTGAAGACTTGAGAAATGCTGAGCCTGACTCATGAAGGAACACATAGGCATCATAAAAGTGAAAAATAATAAGAAGAATGAAGTTAAGTATTAGTATGAGGGGCCCGTTTGTTCTGACGGGCCTCTTTCTCTTTAAAACTGATGTTTTGTAGCAACGTTTTACCGTAGATAAATATACTGACTTGATTTTACAAACTCCTGCTGTCTAGAGATCTATGCATGTGCTATGACTCAGGTCCAGAAGCCTGCTACTACTAAGTTCAACACATGAAAATCCCATCGTACACTGCAAGCAGTGATGCCTTATCTGCATATTAACTTTTCAGTGAAACCTTAAAACATCGGATCCTTCAGTTATAGCGATCACTACGGAAGAAAAAGTTGTCTCTCTGCATTTTCTCATGAACAGTGAACTCGGATTTAGCACACGAGAATAAATGAGGCTGATGAAAAGGTATGCTTTCTTTTACTGCTATGCATATGAAGTCTGAGGAAATACAAAAAAAAGCTAGAAAATGTTTAAATTGTGGCTGTACATATTGCTAGTATATGGCCTTGGTTCTCTGTAAATGAACTTTTGTACATCTTTGTTATTTTGTATAAAAGAGAAAACGTTTGTTAAAAAAGAGGAAGCGGTTACATTGGTTATGTTTGTATTCTGGTTATACCCCTGAGCCTTGGAACTGACATAAGCAGTAATAAGTCCGACTTTTCTACCAACGTATACAAACACACACACACACACACTACTTAAGGCATTTTTAACAGTCAGAAAACTTTTTATTCTTATTTACAAAATAGAGAAGTGCTTGGTTTAAATGATTTTAAAAGATGTACTTGAGGGGTCTGCTGTGAAGAGTGGTCCCTTCTTTTATTTGTGATACTGGATGCTGTATTGTGTGCCCTGAAATGTATTTTTGTACTAATAGACAATTTATTATGGCACATCAGTACTGTTTTCTTTTGATATGATAACACTGCTTCAACCCGACACTAGTTTATTTTCCCCGTGTGGCTGACATTTTTATTTATTTTGATTTTTCTTCTGTTCAACTTTTTTGTTTTCCTTTGCGACACATTTCTAAGTATACCACTGTATTAATAAATAAATTCATTTTTAAAGTAACCGCTCCTTTGGATTTAGTGTTACGTGTTTATTGGATTTTCCCAGATGTTGTACATAAACAACACACCCAGACACTTTTCTGCCAAACCACTCAGAAGATTCCTTTGAGGACTGTGAACTTGCTGTTTGGTAACATTAGTATTCAGTACTTGTTTTTTCTTCATCTACAGCTGCTACAATGTAAAATAAAAACAAAAAAACAGAGAGCTGAGCTGTCAGCTGGATTACTCTGCAGAGACAGATGTTGATCCGGTGCAGACGGTCTTCATTTATGAGGCATTTTACCAGTTTGCCAGCCACTGCTGCTTTTCATGATGCATAAAAATGAATTTCCTGGTATTGTTTGTCTCAATCTGACCTTCTTTCATTCAGTGGAAGTAATAAGTCAGAGTCAGTTCCTTCTTTTTTTAAAATATCCTTTCTAGACAAACTGACAAACAACTTTCCTGTAGTGACTCTAAACCAAATCAAGGTTATAATCATATTTTGTTGAAAGTGTTTTAGAGATTTGTTTGGTCAACTGAGGTCGTTTTGAAGGCTGCAGATTCTTTGTCAACTTTCCCTGGTAAAAAAGTAAACTGGGCTAAGTATTAGAAAAAAAAGGTCAGCAAGAGGCCACAGAACTTAACAGAACATAAATGATCATACAGTTAATTCAGCATCTGTCTAAACATTAAACCTTCATGAATCTAGGATTTATAGAACCTAATAAACTGGCAACTTAATATTTAGAGGTATTTTACTTTAAATAATTCTATGAAATGAGTTCTACAAAGAAAGCAGTTTGTTTCCTGTTTAAAAATACTTAAAATCACGTCTACGCCATCTTCTCTTTCAAATCCCCAAATCTATGAATAGAAAATCATTTAATTTTGAAAGTTTTAACGCAAGATGTCTCCTTCCTCACTGAAAAGTCCCCTCTAAGTCACAGGTTATAGTTTCTGCTCCACACTTGGGTAAATTGCACACTTGGCTACACCCCAGTTACAAACCCCAGTTATAAAATGACAAAATCATACTTGTATGTTCACGTGTTGACACAAGATAAGATAAGCACAAGCACTTTCACTGTGCATGAAAACGGAAACAGCTTTCTAGTATCAAACAGCTTTCTGCTCAGTGAAAGTCAAACATTCTGAAAAAAGAAGCTGTAAAAACACAGAGAGGTGAGGAGTCTTAAGTTAAACATCAACATCACAAATGTCAACTTACTCCGAAAACAGCAGATTTGACATTTTTGCCATGTTTTTTCACGAGTAAGCTTGTGACACAGCCTGAGTGTGATTTCATGTCAAAGGTTGTGCTGTTTAATCAACACTGACTCAGAAAGTTGCTTTGTCCATTAAAGAGCCTGAAAGAACAAATTATGGAAGCTTCGAGGTGAAAAACAGAACATCTGGCAGCAGGATACAACAGAGACTCAAACACTCCCTCGCTTGTGTTACATGACATAGCTGAGGCTTAACCACTGTGGCCATTAGCACACACACAGGTTGATAAAGCAAAGACTCTACGTAACATCCGAGCAAAGGTTCACTGATAAACCTACAGCAGATAGCACAGTCACTGGGTTCAGTTACTGATTTTCTATCGTCTGATATGACATAATGTTTTAAATCTCACGACATCTTGAGTTTAAAGGCAAATTATTGTAAATTCAGAGTAAGTTTTGCTCAGAATTCTGCATTTTATCAGGTCAATCACACATCAAGTGTTTCAGATAATCAGATTTTAATTATTAAAAGTACAAGAGAGGCAGTACGACATACAAAAGCTGCAGACATGTACAGTAGTTGTGTTAATTTAAAACAATGGTCTCTTTCAACCCGATGCACAGTCAGTCTGGTCCTGAGATTAGTTGACGGTTTTTAAAAAGTTCCTTTAACAACAAACATGCCATCTGGTTTACTGACTAATGGAAGTTTTCTGTGTTAGAGTTTTATTTCCCTTGCAGCGATCGCCTTGTAGATCTCCTCCGTCAGGGGAACGTAGGTCTTTTTCTCAGCATCTAAAAAGTACAAAGGATCTTGGATGTGAGCTGGGTTGAATCCTTCCTCCACCAGCTTCACTTTCTTCATCTTGAATGTGCCCGTCATCTCCAGGCAGGGCTGCGAGACACAGAGCGGCAAGTTTTAGAGAACATCCGTGTCCAGCATGAGATTTACGCGTAACACACTGGGATGCACGTCATATGCTGATTGTAATAAGTGTATCGGACCAAATGTCTCAGATCCACATTAGTTTCTTTATCAGTGTCTTAATAAACTCAGTGTTTCTGCATAAGTCTCTGAGTCACAGGCAGCTGACTCAATTTTTAAAGCCTCAGCAATCTGTCACGGCCTTTTGTTCACTAACGTAATGATTCCCAGTTAATCACCGGCAGAGAAATGTCAAGATTTTAAGTTTGAGAAAAGAAAAACGACTTTGTCTGATCGGTGGTCAGTATCAGCAGATATTTGAGTTGGTGAATCAGGATGAAATTTGGTTTCATAAGTGTGGCAACTCTGTGAATACAAAGGTTAAGGTTCTGACCTTAAAATCTTTGATGCGTTACCATTTCCAAGGTCAACAAAAAGCTTTTAAACTCATTGAATCCTGTTTTCTTTGCATCTTGATCATAAGTTTAGGCCTTCTTTTGGAGAGTTGTTGGTAAAACAGCTAAATCACTTTTTTTGCCCTAAAAAATAATGAGGAGTTGAAGGACTTTTGCAGTCATTTCTATTGTTTACAGTTTTCATGACAAGCTGCATACAGACCAAAAAACCTCCACCACACAGGCATGGCAGCCTGAGAGGCAAAATCCAGGGCGAAAAGAGACTCAAAACCCCTGCTTGTAAAGCTGTGGAGTTGAAATCATGCTTATCTCAGTCTGTTTCTCATTTATGAGGACGTTTCTTTGGTTTAATGCTGCGTAACAATGAAGAAATGAAACATGAAAAAATATAAATAAGGAAGAAAGTCAAATGCTGTCAGCACATGACCATAACTGTAAAAGACTCGGATGAGCAATGCAGCATTTTGATCTTCATGTTTTTGGACAGTAAGAGGGCACAGATCATCTGTTGAAGACTCAGTCAAGCTGACATGATTAAAATGAGGTGGACAGAACTGGATTTTGAAACCTCGTGGAAATGACAACATCAGGTATTAAGAGGAAACGTGTGAATGTTTTTCTACAAATAATACATCAAATGAAAGTCAACAAAATATAGTAAATTCTTAATCAATCAGCTCCTCTGGTTTTAGAAGGTAACCTGAACTAATCAAAGATGTTCGGCATCAAGTTACAATCAAGTCTCTGTCGATCAAAGCCTTTGAGAATAAGTGCAGCCTTAACGCTCAGATCTGCGGGACAAACGTGCCTCAGAGCTGCAGGTAAAAAGTCACAGAAGTGGATCACAAATCATCATTTTTTTCACCTGTAACCGGATGAATCGAGGTCTTGCGTAGGCTGGGAGGTAGTTAGCGACCTGCTTGTAGGTGCCTGAACAGTCAAAGTCTTCTCCTTCTTTCAAAATGATAGCTGCCATGCCGATGCGCCCCTCATGACCTTCACAGACATTCAGTCAAACACGGAGAGAACGTGGAAAAAGCACAAATGCAGTCACTTCATCTACAATGAGGTCAAACATTTCTTTGAAACGATTTCTGACACAAGTGTTTTTACCTTCAACTTTAACTCCATAGACATTTGCCTCCAAAATGCAGTGAACCGTTGTGAGAACACCTTCAACCTCCGAGGTAGCAACGTTCTCTCCTTTCCACCTGTGAGCAAAAAAGAAACAGATAAGATCAAGGAAATTCTTGTGCAAAGTCTCTTTTCACCTGTAATTTGGCAGATTAGCACCAAATTTGGACAAAAAAATGAAAATATCATCTCAGTTTTGTACCATTTTAACAACTCAAACTAGTTGTTGTCATCTACATATTTTTCTGTTCCTGTCGTCTGACAAATTCACAACAAAAATACTCATTTAGTCAAATAAATAAAGAGACAAAACTTGCCTGAAAGTGTCACCGACCCGATCCTGAAAGTACACAAAGTTTTCGTGATCGAACCGAAGCAGATCTCCAGTGTTGAAGTACAAGTCACCTTTTTTCAACACGTCGCGAAGCCTCTTCTTCTCAGTCTGTTGCTGGTTGCCAGCGTATCCGATAAAGGGTGACCTCTGAGTGACCCTTCCGACCAAAAGTCCAGTCTCACCTGACAAAAAGTTACATGAAAAAATGTCCATCACAGTTTCCCCCCTAGACCCAAGATGGCGTCTTCAAATGTCTTGTTCTGTCCAACAAAAGAAGCCCAACCACATCAAATTTACAGCGAATAAAACAGAAAAAAGCAGCACATCATCACACTGAGGAAGCTGAAACTAGTTAGCGTTTTTGCTTCGTGGTGACAAAATGAGTCATTTAGTTTTCTTTCAGTCAACTAACCACAGACAACAACATTGATACTGCTGCTCTCATGTCACAGAGAGAGAAATTAGAAGACACAGGTGTAACACAAGTAAAAACGGACTCACCTCTGGCTGCCTCGATGCACAGACCCTCTGAGTTCCTGACAGGCTCCTCCTTCTCGATGTCGAACTTGATCAGTGTGTAGGGGAAGAAGAGCTGGAGAGAGGAAAGGAAAAGGACCGTTACTATAGTTTGTGGATGTTTTTACAGCTTTCAGTTCATAAACTTTGAGAGTCCACAGCCGTGCATCCAGCTCGGTGATCTCACAAAACCAGATCTTCTGCACAGTGATGAGGAAAGGTCTGGTTGCATCTTCATGCGGTTCATCTTGAGTGGATCACAGTGTCTGTACCAAACTTAATGGTACTCAATCAAATAGTTGTTCAGACAATTGAGATCTGCTTCTTGAGGCAAATTGTGAAAAAAAAACCAACTTGATCACTGAGGTTCAACTTCCCGAAGCCAAAAACATCTCTGCAAACCTTCATGACAACACATCCAGTAGTTAAAATGTTCATGTATTTCCATTGGCACTTTCAAGTCAGACTATGTCAGGATAATTTACGTTTCAATATGCAGTTTCAGGAGTTAAATTAAGCCACACTTGAGATGAGCCATCTCCAAACCTTCTTCTCTCCCTTAAACAAGCACGAGTTGCTAAAATTAACTCATGTCTACACACGAGGCGTTTTTAAAAAGTTAGTGCGCGTCAATGCTCCCACTTACAAATATCTGCTTTATCTAAGTGTTTCATCGTGTTCCCAGGCAGATGTTAAATTAGGAATGCAGACAACAGGCTCACCTACAACAGGTCAACATTTACCTGCAGTGCTGTGTGACAGAGACACGCACTCGCAGTCAAAATAACCACCAATTTGAGATAAGTGTGTCATCAGTTAAACACACACATTCATGCAGGCAGACCTGATTTAACACAAATGGAAATTCTTGCCAGGAAAAGTCAAACGTTCAAAAGTTCATGCCAGACTTATAGATGTGTACGAAAAAGGCCTAATTGATATTTCAGGCTGGACCAGCGGTGGAGACTGACTTTCCCCAGCCGGGCTGCTATTGTGGCCAGAAACACACCACAACTCTTTCACTCACCCTGTGGACAAAATTGATTCGCCCGACTGCACCGATCTTGGACGTGTAATTGATGAAGCCGATGTTTCCCTCTGTGGCGGCGTACAGCTCTCTGACTTTAATGTTCCCGAAGCGATCCAGAAACTGCGACCAAATGTCTGCTCGGACCCCGTTTCCGATGGCGATCTTCACTTTGTGGTTCTTCTCGTTGTCTTTCTGCAAAGAAAAAACAAGTCAACTCAGATTCAAACACAGATGTTCGAAGCTTCACATCCTCCATCAGACTTGATTTCATCAGTTTAACCTGAAGTTGATCAGAGTTTTTTTTTTTTTTTACCTCGGGCGTGTTGCAGAGGTAGCGCAGCGTTTCACCGATGTACTGCATCACTGTCACATTATGCTTCCTGCAGTCGTCCCAGAACTGAGAGGCTGAGAACTTTCTCCTCAGAACAATGGTGCCACCTGCCATAAACATCACATGACACAGCTTTTACCTTTGTTCTTAACTCCATTCATCAGCTTCCTGAGTGCTGAAACCAGGTGTGTAGAGGACTAAGAGGATTATTACCTCTCTCGATGGCTCCGGCCATCCCGATGAGGAAGCCGGCACTGTGATAGAGAGGCAGATTGACGTAGAAGATGTCCTCCGCTGTGACTCCACACGCCGCCTGGATGAAGGAGGCGGCCCAGACTCTCTCATGGGTGACGACAGCAGCTTTAGGCAAACCTTCCCAGGTCAGAGAAAAGAAAATGAGCTCAGCTTTTTGAAAAGTGGGTACAGTCAGTATTGGTTTTAAGCAGTCTTTAAAGGTGAAATGTCTTTGAATGAGCTGCTGATCAATATTTTATGTGAGTCTGAATAGTTGATCAAACTACTATGTGTTATTTAACCAACCAAAACCAATCACTTATAATTACCTGCCACTCATGGCTGAATAACATACAATATTTTACATTTTTGTCTTTAAAAAAGTAGTTCATAACCTGTAGTTTATGTACACCTGAGGGTGAGAAAGGCAAACGTAAAGAGTAAAGATGGATGATTTAATACTTCAAAGCTTGGATCTCACAAACACGACTGACATCACTGGTCTTTCCCTCCTTTTCGAACGTTGCAGACATTTTACTGCAAACTACACTCACATTCTTCTCCACTGAAACTATGAAAAACATCCACAGCCGTGACGACATGTTTGGCTCTGTAGTCTACACTGCATGCTGCATTTGTCCTTATTCTATACTTCTTCTTTCTGATCATTGGCAGACCAAAAACAGCATTTAAGGTTCATACCACCATCGACAATATCTAATTATGTAGACTCTGCACTTGTTAAATCACTGAAAGCAAATGGGCTTCATGTTATTGGATCAGATAAATTAGCTGATGATGAAAATATAAAAAAAAATAGCTTTTCATAAAAAATCTCTAAAACTGTTTGATAAAACCTGAACAAATGCCACAAAGAAAAAACTAACTGCAGGACTTTCATTTTAGAGTGCATTACGCTGAAAAGCTGAAAACTAAGTGTAAACTTTTTCTTTGACTGTGTGCAGACTTTTTCTTTGTCAGTGGTTGTTTTCAGAGCAGTTTCCTGGCGTACCTGTGGTGCCTGACGTGTAGATGTACAGAGCGGTGCTCCTGATGTGGATGTTGGCTCTGAGGTCCCTGGACAGCGGCTCATCTGAGGCCCGGGATATCTTGTCGGACAGAGCATTGATGCCCTCGACATTGCAGGCCTCTGACAGGAGGTAAACAGTGATCCCCTGCTCTCTCAGCGTCGGTAAAACCTCCTCCACAGCGTCCTGCAGCTCTGCAAATACAGAGAGGCATTCAGCTCCACACAATGTGTCAGAGAGCTGTGTTGCGCAATGCAGCACATGTAGGCCTTCACTGTGTCAGCTCAGGTCCCACCGGGAAACAAGCACATGGTGCAGGACGCTCAACCCAAATCAACTGCCTGCATTTCTTCATGGTTTAAGCCGAAAAACAGGTTTTTTTAGAGCACAACATTCCTTTTGTTTGTGTCCCCAAGAGAACTTAGTCATTGAGACTGAATGCAGAGCACACAGACTGAAACCCTGAGATTAGAATAAAAGGATTAAATCTTTATTCCTGATCGTTTGTTAAGGAATCTTTGTTGAGGATAACAAATTACATCAAATGACTCTTAACTTGTCCTGACTGAGGGGAAGATTAAAGATTATCAGCTGTTGTCTTGCTGTCTAATCACTTCACCATGTTTGAGGATTTAAAGTACACATATACATATAAACAGTTTTTTAGTTTGGTTTCTAAAACACAGTCTTACCTTTTAAGCAGTGTAAAAAACACACATTTAAGTTTTCATCTTGTTAATTTTGCTGTTACAATCCACCTTAAGTGCAGACTACAGCAAACTAATTATTAACTGTATTTAAAACAATGGTAAAAGGTGCTTATTAATTTCAAGAACAATTTGAGTGTTTTTTATGCACCATAAAGTAGAACAAAGCAGAATAAAAACATATATACATAAAAAATGAGGACCTGAAGGCAGCCACTGCCTTTCCTGAGCTCTGGAGTCAAAATCTACCTTTAAAAACTTAAACATTGCACTTTATTTCACATTAACATGGTACAGATTGCTGTTGTATAAGACTGGACGGAGTTCCAGAATTGTATGTAGTATCGGTTGGTTTGTGATTCATGAGACAAAAGTACTGAAATTACCACGTACAGTCTGTTTGCTCTGTATTCAAAGGGCACCCAAGGGGCAAACTGGTTCGTAAATGATGCACAGTGACCAGAACTGGGGCAAACTTTGGAGGCAAAGTTCATGCTGAGGCCCTCTAACAGGTCACTCCGGCCTGATAACGAGTAACCATGGGCTTCGTATGTCAACTGTACTTTAAAACCGTCATCACCTGCAAGGTAAATCCAGTCATCAAGGTAAACGTATGTAAGTAACAAAGATCAGTCCAGCAGTGGAAGAAGTACTAAGATACTTAAGTATAAGTGTCAACAAACAATATGAAAACAGTTTATTAGAGGGTTGAGTTATTTATTTAAATGTTCCTTGTTTAACATTAACTTAAGGGTTATTAACACGTACTTAAAGTGTCAAAAGTACTCAATGTTGAAAACTGGCCTCTGTTTCTGCTATCCATTACATAATACATTAGTTTTAGGCTGTTTAAGCAAAAAGCAGTGAGTGTCATGGTTGGGCAAAGGTTATGTAGTTTTAACTACTTAATATGCCTTTGGTAGTTTGTGGTTCCCAACCTGGGGGTGATGTCCCCTAAAAAGGTCGCAAGAGCAATCTGAGAAGGTCCTGAGATGATTAATGTTTTTGCTATTAAGTTCTGCTGAACACAGATGTTTGTTTTTAGTGAAATATTAAAGAGCACGACCTCTTTGAGTCTTTCACTATCTGAAAAGTTTCGAGGGAAGTGTGTCTTTGGTGGATAACAGAAAACAAATGATCTGAAACGTGACAAGGAGGTTGCTTCTTTGAAAGGAGTCACAGGTCAAAAGTAACTGGGAAATCATTAGTTTAATTGACTGTGGTATAATTGTATGATTAGATAGTAGAAATACTGAGGCACAGTAGGAGGTCTGAACTTCTGTGGCTGCTCTTGGAGCTTTTTGCGTCTTACCTGCAGAGGCGATGATCACTTTGGCCCCGCAGCAGGAGAAACAGTGCAGCAGAGACTTGGATCGGATGTTAAAGTTGAGCAGAGCAGTCGGGCAGCCCAGCTTGGCCAAACCGAGCCAAATCCACACATAACTGGGCTCGTTGGCCAGAAACAGAGCCACCGTCTGTCCCTCCTTCAGCTGGGCTTCAGCCTGCAGAGCTCTGGCCGCCTTGTTGCTCTGTTTATCAAGTTCTCCATAGGAATACGCTCGACCCTCAAAGTGCACAAAAGTCTTATTGGGATGCCTCTTCGCTGCATCCAAGAAGCAGTCCAAGATGCTGTAAAAAGGTTTGATTTTCTTGTATTTGACGAGCCTGGCGCCAAGTTTAATGCTCCTCAGGATGTATATGAGGTCCTCGCCGAAGTAAGGGAAGAGTGTTTTGAAGAATGACAGGGACAGGATAGCCAGTCCGGCCAAAAGCGTGAACCAGATGTACATTTTGCAGAGCGCACGGAGCTGGACGCATCTGTCAGGGAGAGTAAAAGAGGGGGAAGGAGTAACGCGGCTCAGGGATATTTGTGACAAAGTTCACCCCCTCCGCTCCGCGCGGGGAGGTGCTCAGCTCCGACCCGTCAACCCCTCCCTCATTCCGGAATGTCTCAGTTGCCAGATCTGGTGTTTCCACATCCAACCTGAACGGATTTAAAACTCAATACCAGGCATATTACTGTCATTCTCATGCTTTTCTTTTCTCCTACATGCTTTTATTGCATTGCACAAGAGCTCAAACTGTGGGGGGGGGAAAAATGCTAAATAACCTGACAGACATTAATGAAGAAACCCTGTATTTAAATCTGTGCCACCTTCAGGTTGTGACGAATAACTGCAGTTTATTTCCTGGTAATTGTTATTCAAAGTGTTGAGTAACACGAGGGCTGAAATCCACAGATATGGGCTGACAGTGCGCTGATAACAACAATCATAAACCAGCACAGGAATCCTGCACATGGCGACCCTCATCATAAATCTGCAATCTGAGCGTGCGGTGGGCGTGCGCGCCTCAGACTGAGCCGCATTTGTCTGCTGGTCAATGGAGAGGAGGAGCGTCGAGTTACACAAACGACGCTTCGGGCTTTTCTGGAGTGGGGGCTCAGCTCGTTTCTACAGTAGAGGGAAGATGTGATCGCAGTTGGGGGGGAAGCTGAGAAAGTTTGCATGAGGTCGACGAGCTCGAAGTTGACCAGACGTGACCGATCGTGACGGACAAAGCGTTGAAGTTTGTTGGTTGCAGTTAAAGTGGTTGCATTAAAAATCCTATTGTTTATTGATGTACATGAGTAAAAACATCCGTCAGTGACACATTTCAAAGGATGAAAAAAGGATTAAAAAAGGGATCAAATTATTTTGTACGAATTCTCGAGGCTTTTATAATTCAGACAAATTCATGTCTTGATCTAAGAATTTTTAAGCAGGGAGAATGTATTATGGTTAAGATATTATGGTTGGATATGAGCACACTTCAGCATTAAATGTGTTTAAATC
>JAQNCA010000028.1:16821195-16836313 GCA_029783725.1 Acanthurus tractus
TTCTACAACATGTGGTGTGCGAAAAAGACAAAGGTAAAGGTCTGAAAGCTGCTGTAAACATTAAACATCCAAGGAAGAAAAAGCTTGTCAACACAGATGTCAGATGTTGGTTTCAGTGTTGTTGTTTGGTCAGATTGAACGTAATTCACCTGCAACGCTTAGTTATGTTTATTTGAATCAGTTGTTCTGTAAATCTGTATGCTGCTGTTTTAGTTTGTTGTTTATCTGTGTTAAACTCTGAGTCCTAACAATAAATGGACAGCTCCTCATCCCAAGTCTGCTTTCAGGTGGGTGCTTATCTGCTTGTTAAGTCTTTATTTCAGCCAAAGTTCATAAAGGGGACTCTGATCTCAACTGACCATCAAAGTGTAAACAGCTCAGAGAAAATGGGGCAAGTTCCACGGTGCTTGACTTTATGGTGCATGTTGTGACATTTCATTTCAACACGAGTAAGACTTCTGACAAACAGTGTTTCTAGTTAATGGTAAATGCATCAGAACAGTATTAGAGTGTAGTGCCCTTTGATTTGCAACATATCCAGGCAAACAAGAGCCAACAGATTAAAATCTGGATTACACCATCAACACCCTTTTCCATTTTAACAGAACCGAGAGAAAACCAGGTCAACATGTTCATGTTTACTGACTTTACAACCTGAACACTCCGTATAAACAACTGAATGACACAAAATAATTAAGTAATACATGGGCCCTAAAAGGACAGACATGATGTGTCCTTCATAACTTGGAATTTAAAGGCTGTTTTTACCTTGTGTTGTTTCAGATTCGGTCAAGAAATGCAGAAAACATCTCAAAGTTAATCCTCTAATTCATTTCAGTCCCAAAACAGCAGCACATCAACCTCAACGTAAACTAATCCATCAAAATTAGGGTTGCAGTTGAATTTTAGTTGTATATTTTAATGTGATATTAAAATCAGTGGTCTTAACATGTACATGTGCTTATCCAATGTGTTGAGTTTTACCACAACGGGGTTATTAAAATACAGATTTATTTAAAATGGCCTTGTTTTCATTCCCCTGAGAGTTATTGTAATTACTGAAAGTACTGCTACAACTTTATGTTATTGTTAAGTAAATATCTTTGGGTGTCAGAAATGACTTATATGCGAAAAAGAGCCATTTAAATATGATTTAATTGGATTCAGTACATTTTTCAATATATTATGTCATTTTTTATGAACAGAGAGAAATAACTGACAGACTAGTTGTGAAAATAATTTGTAGCTGCAGCCTTGTTTTTTGCGTACTGTTTCTTATGCTGTATTTGTATCATAAACCAACTAAGTAAATATGTACAGTGAAAATTACCTGGGACCTGAACTCCATACACGTTGGCCTCCTTAATGCTGCTGATCTGTGTGAGGGCGTCAGCCACCTCAGTCGTAGCCACGTTCTCCCCTTTAAATCTGTTAGAATTAAAAACCTTACAAAAGTGTACTTTTAAAAAAGGTAGCTGGAAACATAAAGACGGACTCACCTGAAAGTGTCTCCAACTCGATCATTAAAGTACATGAAGTTGTCTTCATCGATTCTTATCATGTCGCCGGTGTTGAAGTACATGTCTCCTTTCTTGAAGACGTTATGTAACCTCTTCTTCTCCGTTTGCTCCGGGTCTCCAACATAACCGGAGAACGGCGTAGAGGATGATATCTTACACACCAAAAGTCCAGGTTTACCTAAAGTTGATACAGGAGTGGGGATGTTTAATCACATCGTCTGATCCTGATTACTCTGGTGTCATTTGTGCTGAAACATGCAGGAGTCCAGTCTTTTTTAATCTTTTGATGGTGCATTGTGCAGCAGATACAAGTTAAAACAACATGTTGGCAACGTACAACATCTTGACACATTCACAATAATTGACACCTATTGTGGACACTAAGTCAGTAAAAAAAACAACAACAATTGTTAAACTTGAAATTGCACATTTTAAATGCACTTAAGTTCCTTATATTCCCTGAAAAAAAATAAAAAAAGGACATGAACTCTGTGTCCTAAACGCACCTTTTGGCACCTCGATGCAGAGACCAGCGGGATTCCTCAGGGGCTCTCCGGTGTCTATGTCACATTCAATCAGAGCAAATGGATAAAAAAACTGCAAGAGAAATCAAACCATAGAAGTAAAGACACTGGTTTCTTTAAATAACAGCTGTTACTTCACGATGTGGAGGGAAATGCAAACTTGTACCTTGTAGATGGAAGTGCATCTCCCAATCGCTCCAATCTTGCGAGTGTAATTAAACAGAGCCAAATTCCCTTCTGTTGCTCCGTAAAACTCGTTGATATCAATGTTTCCAAACCGGCTTAGGAACTCTCTCCAGACATCTGCCTTGAGTCCGTTGCCCAGCGCAAATCTGACTTTATGGTCTCGATCATTGTGTTGCTGTCAGGAAAGAAAATGTGATTAAACATTTAAAACACTTGCTCATTTCATTTCAGGGAACAAATAAACATGAGGGTATTATTAATGTTAGTGCTGAGACGTGCAGTACGAACCTTTGGCGTGCTGCAGACGTAACGCAAGATTTCACCGATGTACACAATGACAGTGACGTTATATTTTCTGCAGTCGTCCCAGAACTGAGATGCAGAAAACTTGCCCCTGTAAGCCACCGTTGTGCCTGCACAAGGCAACAAGGGAACAAGGGAACAAATAATCATTTTGAAAAGCAGGAAGAGCATTTTTTAGCCTAAATCTAAGGGGGGAAAAACTAATTAACATTGAAAACATGCTATCAACATGAATTGTCTGTGTAAGTGAGGCCTTATATATCTTTATCCTTTATGCCATTGACTTCCATTGTGTTCTGAAAACTCTGAAAAATCACAAAGGCAGTAGTTCCCAAACATTTCTGATCTCATTTTTTGCAAATACTTTGAAAGCACAATTTTTACAAGGACACACGGAAACATTTCAATGTGCCGCATTGCTAGTAATGTTTTTGCTTGTTGGAGCTGAATGTTTCCCATCAGAAGACTGGAGAACATTCTGGGAGGCAAGAACAATGTTTCTTGATCACATCAAGGTCAACCGCTGAAACTAATTTTTCCAATAATTTAAACATTTTTATGCTGTTTTATTTTCAATCAATACCAGTCATTTTTTTGCATTTGGCAACAGGATATTTTTCCAGCTGTTGTACCAACACGACCTTTTTCAAACTCTAACCAAATGGATTAACGCATAAATTTTAACAAACATTTGTTTGTGTCCATTAGGCTGAAGCACCTCTCTTTTAGCTTCATCGGCATCAGTCATTTGGTCAAATTTGCAATTGTAATTCACTGGAGATGACAGAAGCGGCATTTATGCATGACATTTGGCTCATTTTGATGTCAGCCTGATGGTTATTTTGCGAATGTGACCTCTTTTTTTTGTTTACATCAATTTGTGTCAATTTTCCTCTTAAAAACAAATATGTGGATGTACATTTTATTTAAAATATTTTCAAATAAGCTGAGCTACATCACAATCTTTTTAAGTACTCACTGGTCGGATATGAGCACACTTCAGCATTAAATGTGTTTAAATCTACATCTCAAAGTCCAACGAAGGAAACATTTACTAAAATTTGACTGTTATATGCTTATAATTACAGTCTGCTTGTGAAAAATCAGCAAGCCTTTAAACATAAAAAATGATGCAGTTTCACCCTTTTGTTTTATAGATTTAAGTACTTTGTATAAATCAATGTACTTGAATGCCAAATACACAAGGCAGTGAGGAGGAAAGATACTGAGAGATTGACTGATGTGTTTTTTGGTTTTGGTCTTACTTCTGACAATCAGTAGTATACAGAATACCTGCTTAGGTTAATAAGTTAACACTCAAAAGTGTGCGTACCTGTCTCAATGGCTGCAATGACACCGATAAAGCCAGTGGTGTGATAGGTAGGGAGGCACATATAGATCACATCACTGGACTTCATTCCTAATGAAGACAGGAGGGAAGAGTAGACCCACACTTTGGAATAGGAGAGCACTGCTGCTTTAGGGAAACCTGTCAGACAGACGCCAGAGGTAAGTATCATTTCTTTTAGTGTTGAAACCCAAACTTGTCACACTTGAAGAAGCTTACCTGTTGTTCCTGATGTGTATATATAGGCTACTGGACTCTTCAAGGTGATATGAGACCTTAAATTCTTGGATACGGGCTCAGAGGAGGCCTGACTCATTATGTCTTTGAAGGTCTTCACATCTGGACTTTTGCATTTGTCAGCCAGAATGAAAACAGAAACCTGCTGCTCCAACAGGACGGGCAGGACCTCGTCCACGGCATCCTGCAGATCTGGGAATAAATCATTAAAATAAATACCAATGTAAAAGCCTTTATGAGAACTTTGATTAGAATCATTTGTAAAATAAGTAGTCAATACTGAGCAGTGACTGAGGCTAATTACGAGATAAGGTGTCTAATTTTTTTAATGCAGTGAATGCAACACGCTTCCTTACACTTCAACTCATAAAAACCTGTGAGAGTATATTTTTACATTTCTGGTTTCGGTCAATAAACTTTAGATATATATTGAACTCTGTGAACAGTGATGGTTGAACATTGACTCCAAGGACACAAACACACACTGAGAATGGTGAAGAGTAAAATATACTCAGCCAAGCAGGCTGATTGGGTACTGAAAGCATTCAAAGTAAAAGTACTGATGCAAAAATGTTTCTTGGAGTATTACATGCAGTAATAATTTTAAAGTATTATTTCAGTTTTATCCAAGATAATTTAGTTTGGGTGGCTTAAAATGCTACAGTGTGTGGTGGTTCAGTCAATATCTTTGCACAGTATATCGTTTAAGCTTAAATCAAGCACAACTTTGAAAATTAGCAAGAAAATTCTGAAATTATCATAAATATGTGTAAATGTACACTAAATCCCAAATTAATCTCTGAATTCTAGTGAATGGACGTATAAAGAAAGTTCAACACTTAAAGTTTGCAATTTGACTTCATAGTGGTGTCTTTTCGAACATTTTTTATTTTAAAATTAAGACACTATAGAGTGGCCCCAAAAAACTGAATTCAAATACACTTTCATTGAAGCGCATTGCATTTACTGGTAAAAAAAACCGCATCTCGTAATTACGAGATTACGAGATAAGGTGTCTATATTTTTTTTATCCAGTTGATGCAATGCGCTTCCATAGTCAGTAAACTTTAGATTCGTGTATATATTAAACTCTGAGAACAGTGTATTTATTCCACATGCAAAGACATTCTTTTGCATGTATTTAAGTTGCATACTGCTGAAGAGAGCAGACAGAAACTCAATCCTCACCTTCACCTGCGATCAGAGTCTTGGCTCCGCTGCACTTGAAGCAGTGCAGCAGAGACCTGGATCTGATGTTGTGGTTGAGAAGCGCAGCGCAGCAGCCGATTTTCATCAAGCCCAGCACCAGCCACAGGTACAGCGGCTCATTCATGAGGAACAGCGCCACCGTGTCGCCTCCTTTGAGCCCGCACTGCAGGAAAGCTCTCGCCGCTTTGTTACTGAGCTCATCGGCGTCCTTGTACGTGAAAATCTCATCTTTGAAAAGAATGAACGGCTTGTGCGGCTGAGCCTTCACCACCTCAAAGAACCGGTCCAAGGAGGAGAAATTAGCCTGATTGTATTTCAGGACGCGGCGCATTACCGATAATCTGCCGAGCACAAATTTGACATCCTGGATGAGGTATGGATAGCGGATAAAAAGGGCCAGGAGAAGCGCTGCTGCAGACACAATCCACACAATCATGTTGACCTGTGCAAAGAGTGGGAGAGTGTCAGGACGAAGATTTTATATGAGCCTGTTTGTATAAAGAAGAAAAATTTAAAAGGGTGGATCAGAGCTCAAAGTTATGAGCAGGGGCGTGCACACCTCATTCAGTTTTAGGAAATGTTTATCACCAAACAAAATTACCAAACGAGATTCAGAGTCGATGAGTCACAGAACAATGCCGCTCACGCACTCCTAATCCCAGGCACGGGTGCGTGTTGGAGTGGGCCACAGAAAGACAAGCGAAGTGGCGACTAAGCTGTTTTTCATTACTGGCTGATTTGGAAAACACTCCTGGATCAGTTGCACTTACGGATCAGTGAAAGATCATAAAAAAAAAACAACTCTCAAAAGTTCCTAACTCCAGTGGCCTGTGACTGATTAAAGACATCAAGCAAGAAACATGCAAAAGTGAATATTCAAGAAGCTTGAACCAATTAAATTAGGTCATTTTCAGTGTGAAAAAAGGACTTTTCAACTATTAACATGGCTGACAATTAATTTTCTAGTATTGAAGTCTTTAACTTGTTAGCTAAGCATTTTTTTTCCCCTTCAGTCTCTTCTGAACTCAAACTTTGGCAAGGAGGATTGTATTTACTCCATTTCACTCAGGACAAGTTTTACTGGAGAGGCTGAACTCTCATACGACAAATAAACGCATCCTTCTTAGTTTAAAACAGGAGGACATTTATTAAAATGAATAAAGCAATATATAAAACACATTTACAATCTATGCACAGCATCTCATTAACTTAATATAAAACATTTCAGAATATAAAAACACACACAGACACATGAACCTGTACCTCATCTCACCTGTATGGCTCAGTCAGTTCACTTTGGGCAAAGCCAGGACCGTTGATGTAAAAAAAAAATACTTGAAATGGCACCAGAAACACCTGAAATGCTCTTAGACTTCAGCCTGCAGCTGTGTTTTTAAAGCTGGAATGAAATGTAAAAAAAAAGGGCAAGAGAGGCCCAAAGATCAAACCAAATATTTGCAGACCTTAATGTTCTGTTACAGCAAGGTTCATGCCTGAAGTTGACAGTTCATACAGACCAGGTAAGAGAGGCAAAAAAACATGTAGCAGGTGTTTGTTTTCGCTGGAACAAACTACATATTAAAGCAGTGGCTCGATATTTTTTTTCGGAAACACACCTACTGTCTTGTTTAGAGCTAAATGAGAAGATTAATCTCTGAGAGATGCTTCAGTTTTCTCATAAAACTCATGTCAGAAGTTAATCATTTCCTAAGATCAAACTCTAACTTCAACAACAAAACACACAAACACCGCAAGCAACTATTGAGTTTTACAACATGTAAACATATACACTCTATTTAGGCACTTTTTGGTAAGATAACTGAAACATTTAGATCAGTTTTTAGCGAATCTCCTCACTTCACCTCATACTTCACTGTCATTTTTGTTGGTAGAATGGACTATCGAAGCCGCTGTCCTGCTGGCTCTGTCTCAGCTCAGAGAACAGAGGCCTGGGACAAACTCCGTGCTGACTGTCAGCCTCAGAGCCGGGGGTGGGCTCTCTGTGTGCGCTCATCTTCACATTGTGCGACGTCTGTGTGTGAGGCGTCCTCTTAGGAATCTCATTATAAACTGTCATGTCAGAAACATCTGGAGTGAAGCCACCAAACTCTCCAAAGTCCCTTGCTGAAGCAGCAGATACAGAAAACGGCTTCACCGGTTCTACTTTCCTTCCTGAGAAGGAGAGTCTGGAAAGCTGGAAGTCTGTTTCTGAGTCACTACTGGTCGTGCTCCAGTCGGGCCGTTTCTCATCTCTGACAGGAGCCTCCTGCACGTGGACGGCTTTGTTCTGACGCTCTGAGGTGAGACGGCTGCCTGCTTTGCTGGATTCAACCCCCTGTGGGTGCAGCTCTCTGTTTTTAGTCCTCACAGACACATTGACAACATCCACGTGGGATGGGGAAGCCATGTGTTGAGAAGGTTTATGAGAGCGGAGTTGTGTGTGAGCAGCAGTTTGGGGTTTCAGTCCTGCATCTACTGGGGACTCTTGCTTCCCAAGAACAGAAATGTGCGGGTGACTCAAAGGTTTAGTCCTTGCTGCAACGGTTTGTTTCTGCTCTGAATCAGAGGTCTTTTCCCTGTGGGATCTTTCCTCTGTCCTGACAACAGGAAGCTCAGTCAGTGTCGACGGGTTCTGACAGACGCCTGCAGGTTTACCTGGAGGGCAGTCGGCTGTGGAGACAACAAGCAATCCATCAAAACAAACCACAAAATCACAAAACATTGATATCCACCACAGAAAAATTACAGCAAAGAATTTCTGCACAATAGGACTCACTTTTTAAACTGTAGTTCTTCCCAGATTTAGTTTTGATAGGAGTCTCCAGCACTTTAGCCATGGCTGCCAGCTTGCTTGCAGCATTCATTATTTTCTTTTCAGCCCTGCAGAAAACAGGGAGATCAATACAATTAGCCTGAGGAGCAATGATGAAGCAAGCAAACAAGTTTAGGAGAGTTAATGGCCTCTTGCCCAGTCGTCTTTCCTCCGTCCTCCAGTAACTCCTGCAGACAGGTCAGATAATAGCGCCGCATCTTTCTGGCGGTGTCCTGTCTCTCTCTCTGCACCTCCACGCGAATCATCTCCGCTGCTCGTTCCCGACTGTCCTGGAGGTAACGCAGCATGTCTCCTGCAGTCAAAACACAATTGTGAAATAACTTTAAAATGTAAACCTGTATGAGACTCACAACTGAGGAGGAGACATACATATTGTGACACAGGAGCACATAAACAGTGCAGACACATTTTCTGCTTTTGTCTGCACAGATTGTTTTTTTCAGTCCCTCACAAGTAAATTAGCACCATTACTAACCTCTAATCTTTTCTACAGTCAGCAAGTACTGCTGCTTCATCTCATCGAGTCCTTGCTGAAGACTTTGTTGCTGATCTGAACTCCTGTAAGCAAGACAAATTATTTTGAGGAAGTAGTTAAATTATTGTTGATATGGTTTTTGCTGTATTATTATGAATCACAGATTGTTTTTTCACACACTTGAGATCTAACAAAAAACTTGTGGAACAATTTAACCAGGGAAACATGTTTTCGTAGTACAGGAATATGAACTTTATAAATAAATGGATAATATAAACTCAAACCCTGAGGATTCTTTGGTTTTCTTCACTTCCTCTAGCTGCTGCAGATGCTCCTCCTTCGCCTTTTGTAAACTGCTTTCATGCTCTTCTAAAATAAACAGCATTTCAGACCATCAACAGACCCATAGATACAGTGTTGGATGAGTAAGTCCATTTAAAGAAACATTTGAAATGCATTAAATACCTTTCAGGCGCTGAACAGCTGTTTTGTGCTCTCGAACACTTTGCTGGAGTTGACGACAGGCTTTCTCCAAGTGCCTCTGCAACTCCTGGTTCTTCTTCTGCAGCTTACTTACAGTGTCAGTGCACTCCTTCCTGCAATGACCCGGCTCCTTTCTCTGTGACAATGAGCCTGAAAACAGTGCTCAGTTTAGTCTATTAAACCTGTAAACACTCTAGTCTAATCATAATGATTAAGTCTGTATGTCACAGTGACTTAAACAGAGGGTTTTCATGATGCCCTGTTTAGTGAAGAGACAATAAGACATTACATACTTTGTACTTTGTCCATTTCCCTCTCATGCTGTTGCTGTGTTTCTTTTAGGACACAACTTAGTCTTTCTTCACTTATCTGTGGAGGCATAAATGTAATATAAAAGGATAAGTAACTCAACTGTACAGCACTAATGAAAATAGCACATTTACAAAAAACCTGATTCATTGCTACAGCACCGAATCATGGTTGCACTTGTTGTTACTAAGGACAAGCTGTCTGTTCCCACACTAACCTGCACTCTCAAGTTCAAATGCAAATTTTAGTGTGAGAACAGCCTCCTTTTCATTTGTTGTTTTTCTGATCTTAAACCAAACTGGGCTAAGATGCGAACACCGGTCCACTTGCTTCTTGTGCAACAACATTCTGCAGATACACTGTAAAAATGAATCATTGACCAAAGCCAGTTAAATTTTATAAAACAAACATGACTCACTTTCTTCCATTCCTTTTTGCCTTGAGATACTGCCCTGTTGACTATGTCTTTGCAGGAAGTCTGGAGGATGTGTGTTATTGTGCCCTCTGACGTGGTCCCGCTGGTCCTCCTGTTGTTCTCAGCGCCCTGCTGAGCTGTTTTGGGATTCCCAAAAATATGTGCCTGGACCTCTGCCAGACCAGTCTGAAGCTCTGCTATCAGTTCATCTCTCATGTGTTGTCTCTGAGCCTGTTCTTTCTCTGCATGCTGACATCTCCACGTCTCCTCTCGGGCCTCCACGGTTTCTTGTAGCTTAGCTTCCATCTGCAGAAGCAGCGCTTTCTTTTGGAGGTCTGCATCCTCTTTGGCCTGCTGAAAAGCCTGTTCCAGCTTTTTGCGTTGCTCTTGAAGTTTGGTTTGGTATGCCTGCTCACTCCGGGCCTGGATGACAGAGATCTCCTGTTGTTTGTCTCGGGTCCAGACTGCTTTAGCTCCGGCCAGCTCAGCCTTCAGTAGGGCGATTTGCTCTCTCTTCACTTGCTCCAGCTGAGTCTGGAGTTCTGCCACCTCCTCTTGGAGCTCCTCCACCTGCTGGTTTCCAGAGCTTTGTTCCTTCAGCTGGTTCCCTCGCTTCTGATGCCACTGCTTCTCTGCCTCCCTCAGGGCTTTTGATAACTGCCACATTAACATAAAAATACGCATTACCAGAAAAGAAAAGCATGTTGAAAGCGGTGATACTATTAACTCATAAACATAAAACCATGTCATACTCTTTGTTCTGTTAGTTTTTCTTGAAGTTCTTCCCATTTCTCCCTTTCTGTTAGGAGAGAGGCTTGGTACTCTGGTAATGAAGTCAAATCCTGAATCCAGCGGATGTAGGCTCTGGTTACTGCACCTTCAACCTGAAACACCATCACACTAATGCTCAAAACTTTATTTGTCAACACCTGACAAAGCCAAGATGGCTAAATGTGTTTGAGGAATAGAGTGTGTTGGAGAAGAGTTGTGCAACATTTAATTTTGATTAAGCATGACTAAATTTGATCATTTTAACTAATACAGTGATGATGCTGATAATTCATTATCAGGGGAATCCGTGAGAACAAAATATATGGTGTGTGTGTTTGTGAAGTATTACAGAAAACACAAACCCACTGACCTGTTTGGCCATGTCCTCTAGGTGTTTCTCGTGCATCTCTCTCTGGGTTTGTTTCCTGGCTTCTTCCACCGCCTTGCATTTGACTTTGTCAGCCTCCATCTGCAGCTGCTGTTTCTGGGCGTTGAGCCTTGAGTTCAGCTCCTCAACGGAAACTGTCACGCTGACCTCAATCTCATCTGTCTGACAGGTTGCCTCCACAGTCTCCCTGTGGTTCTCTCTCCTGGCCTCCTCCATCCTCTGGACCCAGGTCTTCTCCATCTGAAAATAAGTAGTCAAAACTTATTCTGACAAAACCTTTGACCAAAATCCCCATTAGGGAGTTGGAAAAGCTGGACAGCAATTATGGGAAATCTTACATTTTGTAGTTCCTCCTTCCAAGCAGCCTTGGCAGAAGCTACCTGAGAATTCACCTGCAGCTGGATCTCAGTCTCCTTCTCTTTGGCCCAAAGAGCTTTAAGCTGGTTTATTGAATCTCGATGTTGAGCCTCAAGCTCAGCTCTCAGCTTCTCCACAGCTGTAACACTCTCCTCTCCCATGTATCCCTGGAAATTTCAACCAGTCAATCATAAATCACTCTCAGTCCACATGGAATAATTTATCCCTATGAAACAGATTTGTGAAATACATTGCAACGACACTCGACACAAACACAAAAATGAGTGACTAATATTAATTTACACAGAATTTTCCAAACAGTCATTAAGCCTAAAGTAGAGTATTTTGATCTTATAAATTATGCTTATGGTTTGACTTTAGGACAGTCCAACTGCTTCTGATAGTGTAAACACAGTGCATGAATACCTCATTTTCACTATTTACAGCCTCCTCCTTCTCCCTGCAAATGTGTTCTTCGAGCTTGTCCTTCTCTTGACAGACAGCAATGTAACACTCTTGCACAGCCAACATCTTATCATTGACCTCAGAAAGCTGAGTCCTGTAAAAAGGTCATGAGTTGTGTATATGAGCTGCAATAGGTTTCCAGATGACTGAAGTTTTCAGTGACTGAAGTAGAGGACTTACTGTAGTTGTTGGACCTGCTGCTGGTGCTGTGAAGTCAACTGTTCAACCTGAGTGTTGTGCTCCAGCATGAGCTCCGTTCTGATTCGGTTCACCACGTCGTCCCTGTACTGCTGATGAATCCTCTCAGCTCTTCATGAAGAGAGAAAATATGCATATGAATGAACACTATGATAATTAACGAAAAAGATGACAATAAATACAATCTTATTTCCCTCTTCTGCACGTTACCTTTCAGAGGCCTCCTGCTTCTCTTGGTCCAATTCCTGGATCATCTCCCTCATCTTGGTGCAAAGCTCCAGGTTGGAAGACTTCAACTTCTCTTCACTCTGTTTCAAGTCCTTGTTCTTCTTTTCTAGCAGCTACAGTTTGAATGTAAAAGCAGCCTGTCATTAACATTTTTAACAGAATAAAGTAATAACTTATTTGCTGATAAATGAATGCCAACCTCCACTTGTTCCTGCAAATGTTGTTTGTCCTCCTTCAGTCTCATGAACTCTTTTTTAGACTCTCCAGTTACATCTAGATGTTTCATCTGGTTGGTCTCTCTGACCTTTGAAGACACAGGCAGGTTTTTTGTGATCACTTATTTTACCGAAGCTATTTAATCTTATAACATTACAACATTTTAGGTTCATATGTTTCAAAGATTTGCTTTTTATTCCTTTTTCTGTTCTGAGAAAATCAATTAAACAAACCTATCTAAATCTGAATAAAAACTGTTAGTCTGTACCAGCACAGGGTTAAATTGTTTGCTCATTAGTGTAACAGTGAAGCACATGTCTCACCGAAGAGCTGAGCTTGGCTTCTTGTAACTGAGTCTGCAGCTCGTTCACTTGACCCTGACAGAGCTGGAGCTCCTCCTGCAGCTGGCTGATCTTCTGCCGCTTACCCTTTAGACTACCCAGGCAGCGCTGCATCTCCACTCGCAGCAGCTGCAAAGCTTCATCTTTGGGCAGTTTGGAGTCCGACAGGTGAGCCAGAGCGGTACTGAGCAAACAACAGGTGACGTTAGATTTGAATGATTACTGATGATAACAGAGTAGAAATATTGCAAGTTGGCCAAATTAAATAGAATATGGTTGCACTCATGGAGCACAGTCAAAAGGGCACAGACATTGTGTACCTGTGAAGCAGGTCATTCTTCCTGTTGGTTTTCTTTAGTCCTAAATCCACACAGGATTCAGACATCTGATTCTCCCAGTCGCTGCTCAGGTCTAATGCAATAACACCATGTTTTACAGCAGATTCATACAGAGTGATCTGCTCCTTCAAATCGGCCAGATCCTCCTTAGGATAACAATAAAAGATGAAAAGTTTAATCATCAAAGTCAAGGCACATCTTTTTTAAAGAATAATTTTTGAGAGTAGTCTCATTGTCAGACCTGTAAGACTTTGTTTATGTTTTCACTCAGTGCCTTTGCTGACTGAGCCTGTTGTAGTTTGATTTGCATCTGAGTCATCTCCTGCACTGAACCTGAAGAAAACAGAACAGCAACATGGATGCATTACAGCTAGTCAGTCATCTTTCTTTTTAACTTATTAAGTTTTTCGAAAGTTCAGAGAAGACAAATGTGTTGCCAGTCTACATTCATCTGTTCACTCACTTGTCTGCAGCAGCTTGGCACATTGCTGTTGACTCTCCTCCAGACGCTGTGTGAGGGCGTTTACGACTCTGGCTCTCTCCAGTTGTTCTTCTTCCCTCCGCCTCTCCTGCTGCTTCACCTGCTCCCGTAACCTCTGGCCAACATCAATCTGGAAACAACAAAACACAAGAGTTTTCTAGGGGTGACTTAGGGTCTTTGCACACCAGAGCTGTTTAGTCCTTTTAAAACAGACTCTGGTGTGGTTTCCTCATTACTATGGTTCATTTGGGCTGGTGTGAATACAGCAATCAAACTCAGATATGGATCAAAACAACCAGATGGTCTCAGTCCACTTACAAACAAACTCCGGTGCATTTGTTTGTGATACAATGCTATCCAATAAACAAAATAATTGTATTGTAACAAACCGAGACATTGTAACAAAATAAACCTGTAGCCTGCAACACTGTGCATTATGGGCCGATGATGCACTGTGTAAATAATCCAGACTGTTATCAACTAGCTAAATCTCTATTATCCATCTGTAAAATCCATGTAATTTGTGATCAATAAACAAACAACAGCGCTCATGTGGCTTTTTTTTTTGACAGGTTTTGGTTTGCTTGACAATTGTGAAATCAAATCAAGCAAGGGGGAAATACACTAAGTCCGCCAACTCATCAACAGATACGGATTGGAGCAAACAAACTACCGGTTTGAAAACATTCTTAGAATCCAACTAATATATTGACTCAATTCAAGAATGCCTTGTGGCCAGTTTTTTGACACTTAAATTAGATTTCCCTCGCTGCATCCTGACAATTACAATACAAACCTGTTCATTCAGAGCCTGAGACATAGTGTCTAACTTCTGCTGTAGTGTGAGAAGGGCAGCATCATGTTTCTCTTTTATGACAGCGAGGTCTCTGTCGTGCTGCTCCCGTGCTTTTGACAGGGTGTCAGAGCGACAAAGTTCCAACATCTGCTGCTTCATGCTGTCCACCGCAGCCTCTGCCACTCTCTGCTTCTTCATGTTCTGTAAACAGAATACAACTACTGGATACACCAAAGAACAACATCTAATGCCAAATGTTTCAATGAAGATCAGTTGACTTTTTTGAGAATACAATTTAACATTTCAGTGAGGCAATGACATTATTTCATATCAGATTTTTTAAACCTGAAAAGCTGATACTGCTTCAATATGTTCGATAAATCTAGCATAAATCCAGTATGCCAGAAGTTCTTCTTAAATTACAGATAACCTAATGTGTCACAGAATGTCTTGTAGTTTGCTTCAAAGATGAGAAACGGGAAAACAATCTTCAAAAGTGTGTCAGCACTGAACTTACCTCCTGGTCTCTGTCAGTAAGGACCTTCACTTGCTGCTCCATAGCCTTAAACTTGTTTTGCATTTGAACTTCTCTCTCCTTGGCCTCTTCAACCAATCGACTAGATTCCTTAAGGCTTACCGCTAGGCCATCCTTCTCATCTGTTGATGATTAAAAATTACACTAAGTTTCAATACTATG
>JAQNCA010000028.1:16841861-16861371 GCA_029783725.1 Acanthurus tractus
TATTCATGAGTCTTCCATCACTATTATTCATATTATTTACTGACATGCTAAACTTGTACAAAACTATTCTTTGTAACGAGCATTCATGGTATAAACGTTTTCATAACTATTATTGTTTTTGTTCCCAAACTCCGGAACTGAGCAACTGAACACGCCTCCATGGCAACAGCTTCTCTTTTAGATGAATTGTGGGAAGTGTAGTCGCCATATTTTTTTTTGGAAGGACGCAAAGAACCATTAATTTAAGTGTAACTTTACGAGAGCCTCTTCTTTAAAGATTGATTAGACATCTCAATGTGAGTCCAAGAAATTTAATATAAAAGCAGATCGAATATATCGATAAAAATCTGTGATATTGACAAAACTTTTGTAAAAAGCACATACATTTCCTGCGTTTGTCGGTCATGGGCCTTGTTAGAAGTACAATCGGATTTTTAAACATAAAAATTTCTGATAGATCTATCGGACATTTTCTAAGCTGAACTCTGCACAAGACATGAGACTGCAGGGAACGAAAAATGCATCTCTGCACAAAACTATCCAGACTAATGACCCGGAAGCCGCGCATTCATTTGCTCCATGCGCCACTATGGATATATTACAAAAACTCTCTTATAATACATTTTTGGTACCACTGAGCATCATTCATAGGAATCAACGGTGCTCCGCCCATGACGCTGTATACAGCTCTCCTTGTCCTTTACACATCCACGACGCCCAGCCACGCCTCCTGTCCAGCAGACACTTCCGTGTTTTTGCCGCGGCTGCATCAACTGTTTCAGAGTCAGCTCTTTAGTCACAAACAGGAACTTATTACAGCTGAACTAAGCCGAACTGTTTCTTAGAACTGACCTCAGGTAAGCGGTTTTGCATCCGGGATCCTCTTATGACAGTCAGCTGATCGTGGCCACAATTTTGGAAAAGCTTTGAGCTCTCCTGTGTAAAAACTCAGCAGAAATGGCCACAAATCCACCAAAGTTAAAAACTACGATTGCTGCCAATGAAAGGTAAGTTACAGTAAGGTATATAGTCGATTGCCAGAGAAGAGGATTGCGTCAAAACTAATACTTAGCACGGTCAGTCTGATTCATTTATTCATTTGTTATTCCTGACAGGCTGCAAAATTTGAAACATACTTTTGAGACTAAGTATGGAGAATCTCCTCTCTTCTATGCATATGCACCTGGAAGGGTAAATCTAATAGGTAATGTCATTTAAAATATATGTTTTTGTTGACTTAGCATGGAGACTGACAGTTATACTATTGGGCTGATTTAGCTTAAGATATAATGGACCTCCAAGGACGTTATTAACATTACTGTATGAAAATGTGTACATCCCTCAAACAAGTTAAGAAGATTGTTCCCAATTGTTTTTATTATTTGTTCAAAGTCGTAAAACGTTTGTACTAATTATAAGACGAGTGTATAGTTAAAGGATATTAAATATCAGCTATTGCAGCTTTAGAGCAGACTATTCTGATTGACAGTAGTATCATTTTAATGTATCTCAGAACCTTTCTTATTTTAAAGGAGAGCATGTCGATTACTGTGGCTACTCTGTTCTTCCGATGGCAATTGAACCGAACATCCTCGCAGCCGTCTCAGTGAACAATTCAGGGAAAATCACACTGGCCAACACAAACCCTCAATACAAGTAAGACTTGAACCTCCATTTTTAATGTACATTTTTTGACATATAGCCTACGCAGTTAATTCAGTAACATAAAACAGATGTGCAGTTTGATCCACAGTATGACAGAAATGTCTGTTTCATTGCAGTGATTTCACTGTGTCATGTTCAGAGGACATCGTCATAGACAAAGAGAATCCAAAGTGGTTTTATTATTTTCTTTGTGGAGTAAAAGGTATTCAGGTAAGATATGAATATTCTCCAGCCTGTTCTTCTTACATGACAAGGGTAGGATTTAATATGCAAAACTGTAGTAAAGTGTTCCTTATATTAATGTAATTAACTGTACTAATGTGTTTTATTCTGAAGGAGAAATTCGGGATTGCTCAGTTAGCAGGGATGTCATGTGTGGTAGATGGAAACATTCCTCCAAGCTCTGGCCTTTCCAGCTCAAGTGCCTTGGTTTGTTGTGCTGGCCTTGTAACAATGGAAGCAAATCAAAAGTCCCTTTCCAAGGTACAAATCTTTGAATTTTAAATATTTTATTTTAAAATATAATATATATATATATATATTCACACAGTCAAAAGTACATTTATATGAGAAATATTAAAAAAACTATTTTACAGGCAAATGTGATATCAGAGTCTATTTAGTCCTTTTCTCATAATATTCCTCTAGGTGGCGCTGGCTGAGATATGTGCGAAATGTGAACGCTACATTGGCACAGAGGGAGGGGGCATGGACCAGTCCATCTCATTCCTGGCAGAGAGAGGAACCGTGTGTATATTGTCACTCAGCACAAAAAGGTCAAACAAGTGTTCATCCAACAATTAACACATGGAGTAAATGTCAAGTCAATTCATTTTTTTTTCTGCCAGGCAAAGCTGATAGAGTTCCAGCCTCTGTTGGCCACCGATGTCAAGCTCCCCGATGGGGCCGTGTTTGTGATCTCTAACTGCTGTGTGGAGATGAACAAAGCTGCCACTTCTCACTACAACATCCGCGTGGTGGAGTGTCGAATCGCCACAAAGGTACTGTGATCCTGTCCGGTGAGATTCAGCCCGGTTCTTGTTGGAAAGAGGAGGATTCATGGGGCAGGAGAAATATGCTTAAAGTCAATTACCCCATCTGTCTGCTAAGATTTTTCCCCTCTTGTTTGCTGATCTGGAATGCTTAAACATCTTTAAGGCGCCTCCACTTCTTATATTTGATCAGATCAAACAAATTGAAAAGATACAAACATCATTTAGTTTTACTTTCATTATATTTCATAGTGGATTTACATCCTTTGGTCACTTCTTTTTAAGGAGTCACAGCCTAAAATGGTTAAATAAGTAGGAATTTTTGCTCTTTAAATCCTCACACAAGGGCCTGCCAGCATAAACATTTCATCCATGAACATGATCACTCTTACATGATTAAGTTTTGGTGCAGATCCCCTACAGTGGACATAGTCATTAAAACTATCAACTGCAACAGCAATGTTATGAGATTGATCAATATGGAACGTTAGCACTGTTTGGCATAAACAGCCAATGTCCATTAATCACATTATTTTCCCTTATGTAGTATTAATGGTAGTTAATTTTATAACATAAAGTTGTTCTGAGTCAAAACACTTCTGCAACTGCATTTAGTGGAACTCTACTCTTAAAAAACACAGAATGTGTTATCATATGATGGATCTTAATCTAAAGAAAATATGTGTAAATATCTATATTGTTATTCTGGACAGAGGGATTAATAGCTCAATTTTCCATTGTGAATTTAAGCATCTAAGAGCTTGTTTTTAAAAATGTCTTGGTGTGTGTGTATGCACTCAGATGCTGGCCCAGTCGCGGGGTCTGGACTCGAGCAAGTTGCTGAAGCTGGCCCAGGTTCAGACGGAGCTGAAGGCTTCCCTGGAGGAGATGCTGGCTCTGGTGGACGAGGTGTTGCACCCTGAGCCGTACAGCCGGGAGGAGATCTGCAAAGTGTTGGGTGTCACCTCAGAGCAGTTTTCCATGGAGCTGCTGAGTGCTAACACACAACACAGTGAGCAGCAGCACACAGCAACATCTGCTTATATCTCAGAACTGAATTATTACTGAAACAATTTGTTAAGTTGTTGATTAGTAGATTGGAAGGTTAAACAATGTCAATTTTCATAGTTGATTAGCTGTTTAAAGTTAGTTATTTAGTGAAGCTTTGGCAATATGAAGACTTGTTTTTTTCCTTTTTACATATAATTGAAAACTGAACATCTTGAGGATATTTGGACTACTTGTATGAATGAAAGATGCCTTTTAGGTTCTGGTAACTTGTGACACGTGTTTGTAAAGTTAGTGAAGCTCAGATGACAATTTGACAATCAGCAGTTCTTCTTCTCTCTCACAGTGACGCATTTCAAGCTGTACCAGAGAGCCAAGCATGTTTACAGTGAAGCTGCACGGGTGCTGCAGTTTAAGAGTGTGTGCGACTCTGAGCCTGCTGAATCCATACAGCTACTGGGAGACCTGATGAACCAGAGCCATGCAAGCTGCAGAGACCTGTACGAGTGCAGCTGCCCTGAACTTGATCAACTGGTGAACATCTGTCTGTGAGTACAGCAAGATCTTACTGCACTCACTGCAAGTGATTTATACACAGCATTTAACAGGGTGATAAATCAGCTAGTGCAGTTTTAGAGATTTCACTTGGACCTTTTCAACCAGCTAATTTAAAGCAAATTAAGGACATTTTCAAGTTGTGTGGCTGAATTCTATTAAGCTGCTTCAGTCTCGGGTCTTAATGTTGTGAATGCTGGGTCACTTGATGTTTCCCAGTTCAGTGCTACATACCAACTACACTCTTATAAGGTTTTTGCTAAATTACTTTATAGTGTGCTGTTTGGCTGTTGGTAAATCAGCATAATTGTAACTGTATTTAGCAGAAAATTATACAATACTTGCACCATTATTTAAATAAAAACTTTAAAAATGTCACTACAATGTCAGCCTTTTATGCTTTGTATATTTAGTTCTTCATTGTTCACTTTACAGGCTTACAAAAGGATAACACAACCATGATGAGATCACTTTTTTTTCTTATTTTACCTGCCTGCTTTACCATCTCTTCCTTGTTCTCTCCTTCATTATTCCTCATTACAATCACATGATTAAAGGTATTGGATCCTGGTGTTGAAATATTACTCTGAATTACAGCTTTGACTTGTTTGTTTTGGCTACAGGAAGTCGGGGGCTGTGGGATCCCGGCTGACAGGAGCAGGTTGGGGTGGCTGTGCCGTCTCCATGGTTCCCGATGAGAAGGTGGAGTCTTTCTTAAAGGCAGTGAGGGAGTCCTACTACCTCCCTGATCCACGCAGAGCAGCGTTGGAAAAACAGAGTTTGTTTGAGTCAAAACCAGGTGGAGGAGCAGCAATTTTACTTGAGGAGTAAAATGTGTCAGTCATTTCTGTTTCCATTACAGCGTCCATTCAGTTTTAAATAAGCTGCTATGGGGTAAAAAGTAATTTACACTTACACTTGAGGTGGAAGACGCCTGCAAATGATCTGCAAAAAAGAAACCTTACTTCATGTCACAGTTTATTCTGGAATTTAAGGGCCAAAAGTGCATTGATAGCAGTAATTCTTTCTTACAAAGGGAATATGATTTTTGTGTTTAAACATGTTTTTGTTAAATCAGTAATGTAAGGGTTTTGTAACTGATTTGTTGCTTATTCATTGTCTCACTGTTCACCTCAGAATAAAAGGGACAAATAAAAGAACAATCATGTTTCATTTGTGCTGCTGTATTAAATCCATCCACACTTATTTTAATATACATTAACATAATGTAGTTAACAAGGGTAAAATATCCTAAAGAAGTAGATGTGCTGAATATTTTCAGGTTTTGGTGTATTTCTTCTGGCTGTAATAGTGGGTCAGAGATGTGTGTTTTTTGTTTGAACTCAGCAGTGAAGGAGTGTTGGTGGTTGAATGCACACGCGTACTGATTGTAGATGCTGTATTCTGCATTTAAATCTGTTAGGTGACTTCTACCACAACATACTTCACTCAGCCAGGCTTCACCGTCATTCTGGTTAAATATCTACTTAACATTTGATAGATAAAAGAGAGAATATAATTATTGTTGGATTACTTATGTTTTTAAGCTAATTTCCTGTGTACTTTATGTTTTTTTGGCAAACAGCAGGTATCATGTTTGCAGTTGGATAAAGATTTTTAAGATGTTCAACAAAAATGTAAAAGTGAGGGAAAAAGCCTGTATTTTAAAGTGGATTTTTCTGTGGAAGATACAAGATTTAAGACATGCATTCAGGTCATGCATTAAGGTTCACACATCTTAAAATAAACAGAGGCACAATAATAATGTCCGATGATCAAATAAAAAAGATGGATCAAGAAGAACCATACAAGGCACAGCAAAAGGAAAACAGATCTCACAATCACTGACAATTATAGTATGTCAGGGTTCATGTTTGAGGATCCCAGTTTGTTCCACAGCATTGAATTTAAATCAGTAATAATTAAGTTGTGCTTATCATCATATTCAGCAGCTGTACATCAGTATTTACAGTAACACTTGTATTTTAGCACTTTGGATGTAAGTCAAAAGTCTTAGTGCATAGGCTTAATAAATGAAAGTCTAATGTCTCACTGGTGATCAGGGCCACCTTAAGCTTTTCTGATGAATCTTATAGATGGGAATTTGCTTGTGATGGCTCTTCCTCAGCCCTTCTTAATTAATCAGAAATGCCATTTAAATAATATTAGATCAATATCCTAGTCACTGAGAGGTGCATGATGTAAGAATTTTAGTTAAAAACATTCAGTTCTGTTGTTGTGTTAAGACGCCTTTTCGTGTATTCTGCTGCAGAAATATCTACTGAAGTCGGCATGATATCTACGGCAAAGCCCATCTCACAATACCACTCTGTACCTGAACAGGTAATAGTAAAGCACATGTCTCTAGAGATAGGCGATGACTGATGCTATTTCACTTTTTTCCAGCTTCTCTCCTCTTCTGAACCTATGGTGTCTTCATCATATCAGTCTCATAGGTAGATGCAGGCCAGTTTCACTTGGGGTCTCAGCTGCAAGGGGCGGCTGCTACACCCAGTTTCCTTGCCCGCTGGCTTACTTTTGGTGTCCATTCCAGTGAGACTCCCAGCATCCTGTGCTGGGTCCCCCTCGCCCCAGCATGAGAGCCTTACTCAATCCCAGCAGTCCAGAGCAACTGCAGTGGAAACACTAACACTCCCTGGCTGATATAAACTCCCAGAAGGAGCAGAATCAGCTAACGTTAACGGTGCTGCTAACTTTATCTTTGTTGGCAACAGCTAGTTTCCCTGGTGAAATGCTGCCCCTATCTGTTTACAGTATGATTTCCACAGGTGGCCAATTCTTGGATATTGCACCTTTAAAATTTACACTGGATGCAGGGTGACAATTTTCCTTTTTTTTTTTAAATGCAGCAACTCATGCAAGATTATGTCCTTACATACACCTGTTGTTGTTGTTGTTGTTAAGCTGAGTTAGCATATTAAACACATTTCTTGAATGACAAAGATAAACAATATGCTTTTGGGAAATGTTTCCTCTAGATAATCATGTTTGGACCGGCCTTTACAGGAATAAATTTACCACATTCAGTGTGACAAGTTCAGCCATCAACACTGACCGTAATGTCACATAAAACTTGGTGCATTTTCTCTTTACATTCAACAGAGTCCATGTGGCTCACAGTACAAAAATGAGGTACGTCTGTGTTTGATTTGGGTTTAAATTCACCCAAATGAAGGACACTCATATCTTGTGCTTGGTCTTTTGGATCCATGAACATGGTTTCCTACAGTGTGTGCAGTATCTATAAATCAGGGGTCGAGTTCATTCTGTGTGCTGTAGCTCAGAAGTTTGTTTGGCTCTGTCGCCACTTTCTGGTGCTTCTGTGTTACCATCAGAGGTGCAGGACACTTCGTTCTTTCTCTTCAACACATTTTCTATCCAGGTGGAGCTGTGTTTTGTTCTTCCAGGGGAGCGAGGAGACGACGCTGCGCTCATCCTCATGTTTCTGCCTGAAGTAATCAGCTCTCCGTAGCCCTGCTGGTGAGAGAAGGCGTAGGCAGAGCGGCGAGAGCTCGTCCTGCGCACTCGCTTCAGGTTCTGCTGCTGAGGTCCTTCCTTCTTTCTGGATTGTTGTAGGAGTCGAACCTGTCAAAATACAGCAGAATTAGTTAGAGTCTTCTCTTTAGTGCAAACACCGCAATGTTATAATAATCTACAACATGTAATTTTTCTGCATTTAAATTGTTTTTTAGTCCTTAGTTTCCAATCAAGGTGTCGAAAGTATCATGACAGCATTTATCTGAGAGGTTATGAAATAATAAATGAGAGAGAAAGAAAGAAAAAATAAGGTTATACAACACTGATCCTTGATTATTTTGACTTTGCTCTAGTCTCGGCTTTTTTTTTCTTTTTTTTTTAGTGGATAATCTGAATGATTTTGGGCTTAAAGTATTATTTTAATGAGATCATCTGAGACATTTCAAAGGAAGGGAAACATCACATATCCGAGAGGAACCACAGCCGGACCCGGTTTTTATGAGGGTTCATGAGTCAAAAAGGTTGGGAATTGTTTAATTATTATTTTTTTTGTTTTTTAAATAAAATGTATTTCATAAACTTTTATTATGTGAAAGGCAATTAATTACTGTAGTTATTAAAAAAATGTACTCAGGTAGGAACTGGAATATTTCCTGGAAAAAACATGAGCTACCTATAATAAGGTAAGTTTCAAAAAAGCTTGATAAAAAAAATGGAAAAACTCAAGCAAAGAACAACATTGTACCTAAAACTGTACTTAAATAAATATACTTGTTATTTTCCACACTTGAAATACAGTCGTGAGAAAAACACTGTGTACCCATCAAAGTTATTGTACCTTATGTGTTACAGTAGGGAAGAGGTCTTCTCTCAGGAAGCTGACTGTTAAGCTGGGCACAACACACACTACAGTGGTGAGCACAATGACCAACCACACACTCTTCTCCGACAGACAGTTACGCGCCGTTCCTGAGGACACACATACATCTGACTTAATTTCTGCTCAGTTTCAGTGCATCGGCATTATTTCATCACACTCAGCCAAATGAGCTAAAACTTACCTACAAATGGGAAATTACTCGGAAAGATGCCAAACATGCCGTCACTTTGCAACGCAAATAAAATGGCAAAGTACACGGCCAGGCTGCCCCATATGAAGAGGTGATTGACAGCTGTCCAGTAGTGTTTGTCGAGTCCGATCTAGAAGCACATATATATTCTTTATTTAAACATTTATTTAAAGCCTGACTGAGATTAAAATTTGACCTGGCCAAGTGGGCAGCATAAACACTGTTACAACAGTAAACACAATATAAACAGTCAAATACAGCCGTCAAACATTGCATATGAATATGTACAATAGGAAGCTAAAATGCAAAAACAAGAGAAGGGGAAAAGGAGACATATGTTGCATAAACAGGTAGAGTTTTCTTAAACAGTTTTATTAAAAATGTAATAGAAAACTCACTGGTCATAAGTACTATTTTCTCCACCTTTTAAATCTGGTTTCAATGTAAAAACTGTCCTTTCTGCCACTAGAGGTCTCCCAGTCAAAACAATGAAAACACCCATTGGGTTCTGCTTTCTTCAGTCTAATAGCAGCTGTTTTGTTTATTTTCTTACCTGAACACTAACAACAATGACCAAGGATGTTGCTATGGTGACAGCAAATGTCTGCTGGTCTGAGAAGTGGGAGCCGTCCTCTTTCACCATGACAGAAAAGGCTCCGTAGGGAATAAAGAAGAGCAGGAATGATGTTCCCAGCCCCTGCAGCGTGCACAGGAAAAACTGCCTTTTGTTGAAGAGAAGGTTTTGCTGGCCGAGTTTGTACAGGCTCGGGTAGCGAAGGCTGTTCTGGTCATTGACGTCCTTTATGTGAGAGAGATCATCAGTGTCATGTGACATGTTAGGTATTCTTGCATATTATGATAGGGATACATTCAATATGATAGATGAACAAAATGAAATTTATTTATATTGAATGGGTTAGTCAGGTTAGTGATTACTGTCATTCAAACTACTACAAGTTAAATCTAATGTATCACTTACTGTCAGGTTAGATAACTATGTATCTTTGGAAAATTTGTTATTCATAACACAGTAAAAGATGTTAACAGTACCGAGATATTCACCTGTATGACGTGACAGTATCTTGAAAAGAAAAACAAAAAGGAAAGTATAAGACGGCTCAGAGAAAATGCCATTGCGATAGCTGGAAAAACAAATGAACTAAATCCGAATATTTTTTAACAGTAATACCTGATCAAAAAGTCCCATCGCCAGTACTGGTAAAGATGTATAGACTATATTGAAGAGGGTAATGAACCACTGGTCATACACAGTCTGCAAAAGAGGACAAAAATACAATAAACTTTATTAAAAGATTTTTCAATGGCTTGTGCTCCTACAAGCCCGATTTAAAAAAGCTGGGATGCCGTGCAAATATAAATAAAGCAATAGTCACAGATCAAGGCTTGTCAAAAGACAACGTCTAGTGTGTGTTGTCAAAATCATCAGCCCTATTTCACAGCTCTGCCCAAAAACTGACAAACATGTTAGATGAGGCTTTTCAAAAAGAATTCATTTGTTTCCTGTGCAAAAGTTAAAATGCTGTGAAAATGTTTGACAAAAAATAAACAAAATCTAAGTCATGTAAAAAAAAAAAACTGATTAACAAAGGGGGGATAAGAGCCAAAAGGTGTTCCACATGAACTCAGTGTTTTGTGTGGGCAAATGTATATTACAGTTTTCTTACCTGAGCTGAGAAACCACAGAAGAAACCATACCAGAAGTGCACCAGCGTGAAGGCAAAGTTCTTGTAGAAGAAATAGCACAGGAATTTACACATGCGGAAGTAGGACCATCGTCCATGCACCAGCAGGAGGCGCTGCAGGTACCGAAACTGAGCGAAAGAGTAATCCGATGCCAAGACAGCCTGCATCCCCTCCTGACCGCTGATGCCAACGCCGATGTGAGCAGCTGGGAAGGAAACATATATTGTCTCTGCAAATAATAATATTAACCATCTTCGTAACATTATTGAAATATTTACCATATTAAACACACAGCCTGTGATGCAAATGTCTCTTTAAAACTTGTCAAATAGATCTTTGAATGCAAGTTTAACAGGTTTTTATTGGCATTTTGTCAAATCGAGAAACACAATACAAGATTATACTTCTATAGCTCAAAATTTAAAAAAACTCTGACGTCATTACACATCTGTCCATAATGTGGTAAAAAGAACTGCTGATTCCACTTTTGCACAAGTAAATTGTCTTATGGCTTACGCAGGAAGGTCAAGTTTAAAGGGGCTTACCTGGATCTCACAGAGCCTCTATTAAATAAAACAAATATTAGCATCATCTTTCTGCTGTGACAGTTATTGAGTTTCTGCAGGAGGCTTTCATTGCAGATTCATTGTTATCATAAAGGGCTAAAACAGCAGAGCATCTTCAGCTCAACTCACTGATGCATCGCTTCACGTAGCCCCATTTTATGCTTTTCATTTATTCAAATTATGTGTGTGTAACAGAGAAAATTTGTTTTTCATTAAAGATAATGAAGACACTAAAAGAAAATTACAACACAAACCGAGGGAGTGTGACCTTATTCCTTGCCAGGACGTAAGTACTCCACTATATCTCTATGTAATAAACAGTTGAAGGTGCAATATTAATAAAAATCACATTTGCAAAACTTTTAAATAATATTTTATGATTTGCAGTAGATTTAATAATTTTCATCCAGACTGCTGGATGAGTGTTTGAAGACTCTAGAAACACCCTCAGGAGTGTTGTAAGTGATGTTAAATCATCAGCTCTGTGATTTCCGGAGAATCACATGCGTAGCTCTGTGACACAAGTGTAATAGTAAGATATGACAGACATGTTTATAGCTGCTATTTCCTGAAAGTGCTGAGTCATTGCTGGGTCTCTGAGTAAGAGATATACCCTGAGAGACCTACTCTTGATCATGCTGACATCATTGGCTCCATCTCCAATAGCCAGGGTGACGGCGTTCTTGTGCCTCTTCACCAGCTCCACCACCTGGGCTTTCTGCATCGGAGTGACCCGGCAGCAGATGACCGTTTTACACAAACAAGCCAGGTCCAGGAACATGTGCTCCAGCTGCGGCTCCAGAGCGTGAGCCTGCAGGGAGGACACAGACATCTCACCTGTTAAACCTCCTCATTACCATCCAAAAACATCAACCCCCTGCAGAGGCGACACCAAGCAACAGTGCTATGTAACATCTCCACCGAGCTGCTGTGCATTATGCACATGACTCAGGGCACAGCCAGGGAGCAGCTCCTCTGTGAGCACACGAATGTTAATGAAAAACTGTAATATTGTCAAGGGCCCTCTGCAGCTCTCTGCTCATTACAGACTCAGCACAGTCAGCAGCAGGTACAGAGATGCTCGAGTCAGCAGACTGCAGCACAACCACCATTTAACAAAGTAAAACCCCAGAGGCTTCAGAACCAAAATATAAACAAGCGCAAAAAGGAGAGATTTATCACTCTACTAGAAAGAAATTCTAGAAAACTTAACCCATTATAGTATCTTACCAAACTGTGTCCGTTGATGACTAAGGCATACTCTGCAATAATAGTTTCTTCAAACACAGAGTCATCTGCAAGCATTTCTGTCTTCTCCACATCTCCTGCACTGCTAACTCGACTCAGGCCCAGGATGTGCTCTTTGGCGCTCCTGAGAGGAGAGGAGAGCCAGTAAAGATTCAATGCCTTTATATAAACTTAATCCTGAACCCTGAATGGGGTTCTCAGATAGTTTGACAAAAAATCTCTTTTTTAAGATGGTACACACTAAGATTTACAGGTGCAGCTGTTGTAAGAACATGCACCTGCTGTGTGAAAGTGAAATGCACAGTGTGTCACCTGAGCTGCTGATGCACCTCCAGCAGTGTGTGCCCACAGATAACAAACACCTCATTCATGTCGTCTCGCAGCATGTTGCATGAGTAACCGATGTTCATTGCTGTCTCTGAAATGTTTCACACAGTTTTACAGCTCTGTAGCTTTTCAAAGCATCAGATTTTCTGGTTAAAACAAGACAATTTATGTGATTTATGATACCTAGTTTGTCGCCTGTGAGGACCCAGATCTTGATGTTGGCTAGATTTAGACAGGCAATAGTTTCTGGGACTCCCTGCTGAAGTTTGTCCTCGATCGCTGTGGCACCTAGAAGCTTCAACCAGGACATCAGTCAGTCTGCAGAAGCTAAACGTGTTGTTATTGTTTCCAGGAGATTGTCAGGAGGATGTCTATATGTTACCTTTAAGCCCTGCTCAATCTCCTCATAGAGAAGAGCCAGCTGATCCTCCCGGTTCTCAATCACAGTGCTGGCAAACAGAAGCTTCTTCATCCAAATGTCAAAATCATCTTCATCTAGATCTTTGTAGGCCAGAGCTAATGTTCGAAGCCCTTCTCCAGCAAAGTCCTGCAGAGAAAATAATAAATAATGAGCAAACACCTGTAACAACGTTGTGTGCAAAAAAAACACAGCACTATGCTTGTTGACAAAATGGGCCATAGAGACATTTATACAATCTAAATAAAACGATCAAGATCTTTTTTGGACCAGATGATCCAATCAATCACAAGTATGTTTGTGATTCTTTTCTGGTTTATCGATTCGTATGAGACAATAAATTCAATTACATGGCATACTTAAGTGTGTAGTGCACTGGAGCTTAATTGATGAATACTTACACTGAGATGTTCTGAGGTAGTGAGCATGAGGTCGTTACTGGATGGATCCAGACGGTCGAAGATAATGGTGTCAGCTCCTTTACAGAGGAGCTTAATCTGTCCCTGTGGATTTCTCACTGCAAACACAACAAGAGGACATAGCATTGCTTTTTTCATTACATCCTCTCTCGAAAAACATACAACAAATATACAGATCACAGGCTGCAGCTGAAGCATGTAGATTTATCCTCTTTCTAAAAAGATAAAGATTTCCCTAATAATTTTCAGAAATGTTAAATAAAAGGTCAGCAGGGATACACAACTGCTGTTTTTTTTAATTTTGATTCATGTAGCAATACTCTAAATTATTAATGTGCATAAAAACTAATGCAGACTACTTGTAAGCCAAAGGGGAGCACTGGCCTAACCAATGACACTCATTCTCTTGCGCACGTTGTTGAAGTCCAGTATGGCCAGCAGCTTGTAGGTGACTGCTCGTCCCAGCTCACACAGTGTGATGGTCTCAGGGGTTCGGGCGCGGAAGACAAACCCGAAGTTTCGTGCTGCAGTGACCAGAGCGCCCTCGTCAGGCGACTGGGCCTGGTACACCAGATGCCCTTTAAGTTGACAGAAACATCAGTCAGAACCACTTAAACATATTCAGGTTTTTTTAGGTGATACTGTTGGATATAACACACTGTTTACCTTCACTCTTCTCTTCTGGCATGACAGTGTGACACAAAGCCAGCAGCCTGAAGAACTCCTGCACTGCAGCATCCTCCAGTTTGACGGCTTCAACCAAGCTGACGTCATAAAACTTAAATCTTCTGTCACACAGAGGGTTGAAGGAAAAGTCCACACAGGCTGTTTTCTGAAGAGACACAGACAAACCAACATTTCTATTATGCTCGCTTTAGTTTTATTTGTATTAGAGTGTTGAACATTTGTGTTTTTTTAGCTTTGCTTACTTCTGTAATTTCCACCCTCTGGTGGAGTTCATTATAGACTTCCCCTGAAATGAAAAAAGGCTAGATGTCATGTCAAACATAACAGACATTTGACTCTGTGAAAGGTCATATCTTCGACATTAAGGATCAATAAGGTGGTTTTGAAATTGAAACCAATTGATAGTGCATTTGAATCCACCAATCTGTGTGTTTGAAATGGTACATTTTGACCCTACTCTTCAATGGAAATAAATATTATTCTCTTCATAAATAGTAATATTTGTGCAAACTATCTCTGCATTTTAAGGTGGTCTAATCCAATAGCAGACTGATTTTAAATAAGCCATATATTATTGTTAAAGTTTTTAAGAGTTTCAGGAAAAGCCCTTTACCATATGTTTGTCCGTTGATGGAGCACTTGCTGAAGGTCATGATGTTCTGTGTGAGCGTTCCCGTCTTGTCCGAGAAGATGAACTCCACCTGGCCCAGCTCCTCGTTCAGGGTGGTGGTGCGAGCCGCCGCTGCAGTGTCCGTCTGACTGTGGTACATCTTCCGGTCCCAGTTAATGAAATAACTGTGACCAAGCCGCAAAACCTCCACACTGATGGAATGTTTAAACATACATTTTATTATACAAAACTGCTTTAAACAGGCAGTTGAATTACTTTTATGGTGAATATGTCGTGGCTTGATCAAAAAGTGACATTGCTGAGAAAAAGTGGTCAGTTTCAAGCTTCAGTGTCTTTGTCCCTACCTGACATACAGTGAGATGGGCACGACAGTGTTGAGGATGATGATATAAGACCAGAAGGTGAGGAAGCCAGAGAAAACAGCGTTGCTCTGAAGTTCATCCCAGGGCAAAAACACCTGGAAGTTTTTTCCAATCCAGCTCTCCCACACCGTGTTTCCAATGGCCAAAATAACTCCCATACAAATGAGGAGGGCAAAGATCTGAAACATAGAAGCTGTTTATGTCTTTGAGGGAACATTTTGCCGGCACGAGATTCACCTACAGAAATGTTTTGGTTTGGTGATTACGGCTTTTGCTGCACTGTCAGAGAAAATAGGTTTTAAAAAAAGTGCACAATGTTAGTTTTTAATATAAAAGCAGAAAACAGCTCACCCACAAAACCAAAGTATTCATCAGTTTGTCAATACTTGTCCTTTTAAATGTAGTCCTTCCACAGTTCTGCATCAGTTTGGTTTGAAGCCCTGATGGAAGGACGAAGAAATAACAATAAATAACATTGATAAGAAAAAAGGTTTGATGTGCTGTTCAGAGATAAAAGGAGAAAAACATGTCTGGAATGAAACATCAAACTAAAAACATCTTACCAGCAAAGATAACCATCCCAAAGCACCACTCAGTATTTCTGAGGACACAACCTCGCAGCAGCATTTTTTCATTATCCAGAGGGTATTTATAGTCTTTCCAGTATAAAGTTCCTGTGAATTTATCCAGCTTGTTGTTTGGTGGTTCACAGATTACTTCTCCTGCCGACCAAAAAGCAAAGGTAGTCTGAACAACATCATCATCATCATCACTGCAGGTGAAATTTCAGAGACATGCGGTCATGCAACAGAACTGAGACAATCATCACAAATCAACTGAATGCAGAAACAAACAAAAATGTCGAGCATCAACTCACCATCAAAGTCCATCAGTTTTGTATTGTCTCTTAATTCTGAGGTGATGGTCAAAGCCTGACGAACTTTCAGATTCGTCTCTCTGTTTGGGCAGAAATAGAACAAACTAGTTTATCCTTTAATGTGCCAAAAAAGGAAACAAAAAAATATTCAGTAAAAAAACATTGTTAAAGAAAACTTTCACTTTAAATTTCTGTATTTATCTATAAGATTCTTAATCTATCAGATTTCTGCCTTACACTCCCATTATTGTGTTTTCTTTGCAGTTTGAATTACTCTAATTTTACTTCATACAACCAGCGCAGCACTTACCCATCCAGCTCCGCAGTCTCTATATAACACAGTCCATAAGGCTCACTGCTACAGAGGAGGAGGAGGTCTGCCTGTGCGTGAAACCAATATAAACACTTCAGTTGTGAGAAAAGGCAATAAATCAATCTGCACACTGCTGAACTTTTGAGGACACTCAGCATCATCTGAGGCACCCAGAGGAAATCTTTAAAGGTCGACCTTTGCTGACTTTTTCTCTTATGTGTGAGGATGAAAGCTGGAACTGAACTCTTTCTAATAAAATCTGCTACAAAATGAAAAGGGACAGTTTACTCACAGCAACAAACTGATTATTCTCTAGTTTGATGATGTCTCCCACACGAACATTCATCCATTTCTCATTCTGCAAACTTGGAAATAAAAATTCACAATTAAAACCACGTAAATGTCCTCAGACAAACAGTGTGTAAACATTTATGCTTGTGATTTGACTTTTCTAGCAGTTTTATGAAGCATATGAGGAGGAAAGTGATAAAGTACCTTCCTCTGATGAGAACCTGAGACTGACGGTTGTTGACTTGCTGGTCGCTCTTATGTCGAAACTAAAAAAAAACACAAAACATTTTTACAACATGAGATAAAAGATAAGCATCCAGAAAAGCTGTAAAAAAAAAACTGAACTGACATAATCATCTGTGGCGTCCTTGACAGCTGTGATTACCAACACCAACACCAAAGGCACAATGGTTGTGAACCAGGACAGAGAGGAAATTTTCGGTATTAACTGTAAGAAAAAAACTGTTGGTTAAATTCCCTACAAAATATATCTTCATGAAAGCAAATGTATATACCTTCAAACACACGTTTCTATACCTGAAGTATCAACAGCACTACAAAGTAAGCGTTGGCCACCCTCTGGAACTGCTCAAACAAGTTGATGGGCAGGAAGGTGAAGATGTTGTACTTTGAGGTCTTGATGCGATTGTCCTGAAGAACCACAGGGGTAGAAATCAATGAAATAATTCAGTTGGCACTCGTGGTTAAGGTCAACCTGATGTGATGTTGAGATCTACTTACAGCATAAGAGAATTTGTCATTGTAGTCACGGGCATTGGCTCTCACATGACGTTCCTTCTCTGCACACAGAAAGACACATTAAATATTATGAAAAAACGTATTTCAACTTTTTTTCCCCCTGTTCTTGCACAAAAAGATAAACCCTGTTTGCAGGATGCAGTGATACCTTGTAGTGAAGTTGCAGGTCGCACTTGACTAAATATCCCTCTGCTCATGTTATGCAAATTTCCCCATTGTTGGACTAATAAAGGACTATCTTATCTTATCTTCACCCTCCTCTCGCCAAGCATGAGGGAAAAACCTACAGTGGCTGTAAAACTTTCTTTGTAATATGGCAGTATAGTTTAGGGCTTTTCTTTAACCCACGACTGCAGAACGCAGCAAAATCTCAACAGAAACCATACAGGTTAAAACTTTAAATTTTAGATTACAAGATCTTTAAATTAGTAATTAAAACCACAAAAACTAATATAATTTCTCACCTCTTTCATACAGTTTTTGCAAATTGAGAAAATATTGGAACAGCTAGTATTCATACTGATAAACTGAGGTGCTTGTTATAAAGTGTGTGACAATTCAGAGTGTGTAACATGGTAAGAACCTTTTTTAAGCATCTTTTGGCCCATCTGTCACTCTTCCATCTCCTGCAGTCATGTGTTCCCACTTTTACACGTCACCTGGCCTCCACACCTACCTGCACACCTGCACACCTGCTCTCTCATCATCATGTAAACCTCCTCTTTTATTTGCTGCCAGATCATCTATCCTGACATTTGAGCTGCAGTGATCTTACTTTTTGTTTTCTCTGTCCAGCCTGCTGTTGCCTGCCTCTTTTGTCCCCTTTGGTTCTTCTGACTGTCTGCGTTTCAGTGTCTTCCTCCTGAGTACTTATGACTTCAGACGTAGGTTATTATCTAACTTCCTACATTTCCTTTGAATTGCTAGTTCAGCAATCTTGTGCTGTGCTTTCATAAAGAAAGACGACTCACAAGAGACAGATTTGAAAAAGAATGGTCGAAATTGAAGCAGAAGAAGTCTGTCTATCATGACCTTCCTTAGTCCTTTTGGTGCTGATATGCAACTTGACTGCATCTTTCTTAAAACCCTCTCTGCCTCCTAAATCACTTCTTCTGAACTTCAACCCTCAAGTCTGCAATTAAAACTTTCGAAAATTTGTCTCTAGTTCAAAATTACTCCAAACACATTTTCAGGATTATTTTTCAAATTTTTGGATGCCCCTACAGAAAACATAATACAACAATTTATTCTTACAGGCTAAGTCACACTCTTAATGAACTAAACTGAACTTCATATTTTTTAACAGAAGCAGAGTGCCCCCTTAAAAGAACTAGTTCGATATTTGTGGAAAGAAATTAAAGTGGTATTGATCTTTTCACATCATTTCTGGCAAGAAAATAAATAGGCATATTTCCTTATTTTCTGAGAAATTGAGACTCCATCTGCAATTACAGTTCTGGCTCACCTCTTGTGGCTTACATTATGATGCTTTAGGTTCATTTTTTTTAAATTCTCAGCAGGAAATATTCACTCACTAACCAGACAAAACAATAAACAACAGTTATTTGTGACATAATTAAAATAAAGTTTATAAAAGCACTGTAAACTTGAAGAAATGCTTGAAGGAGCACACTATTTGATCAACTGTCTCCAAATGAGGTTAAATCATTTGTAAATTATGCATAACACACATGCACAGAGCTGCAACAGGATAGACGTTCTAACACAACAGACTGCCCTCCTCCTGTTATCAGTTACTACGAAAATAAATAATTAAGACATACTTTTGTTGTCCAAAGGCTTTGGCCTGCTCAAACATTTAATTAAAAAAACAGGCAAAATGCAACATTGTTCTTCTCAGTAGGTTCATTTGTTCCTTTTTAACTCAGCAGATGGCCATAACCTTGACAGTAATGCCACAGGATAATAAACTAATAAACAACTATAGGGATTTCATGTTTGTATGTATTGAATGTGTGTGTGTTAGAGGCAGCAGCGTTTCTCTCTTGTAACTTTGATCACAGAGGTGACACTGTTCTAAAGAGCATAAAGGCTGCAGTATTTAATAAAAAATAGCACTTATATCGTACAGTTTAGAGAATGCTTTTGAACTCACATTA
>JAQNCA010000028.1:16861471-16884122 GCA_029783725.1 Acanthurus tractus
TTCATTTTAATGCAGAAAATCTTCTATGACTTGCCAAAGAAGTCATCTTGAAAAAATGTCATTTGATATGAATTTGCTTTTACTAATATTCAGTTGTGTGTGTGATTTGTCAGGTTAATATTTGCCCTTGTAACAATTGTTTTATTTGGGTTGTAAAGCCACAATCACATTCACAATCTTATTGTCCTTTATAGTGCATTTCAGAATGCTAGATAATTTTGCTTATTTAAAATGTAATGGTGTTAAAAAAACATTGTAAGAGAAATTATCTGACACCTCACCTGGAATATTTACATTAGTCACTACTTTAAACAGGGCTACTTTCTACCTGTTTTTAGTCAGTATGCAAATGTGGAGCAACAAAATGGGAAGTGCATCTGTTTTTATGTACATTTTAATTCCCATACAGTATAATAGCCTTGTTGCTAACCAGAAAGACCTGTACTTCTGATTCAGACACAGAATGGCTGCACTGCGTCGTCTGAGGCAGTGCCACTCCACAGGCACGGCTATCTCTCATCTTCACACAAGCAGCCCTGCTGCTGCCAAACAGCATTACAAAATGCTGGTCCTGGGAGGAGGCAGTGGGGGTATTGCAATGAGCGCACGGATGAAGAGGATGGTTGGAGCTGAGAACGTGGCTGTTGTGGAGCCCAGTGAGGCAAGGATCCATCAGATTATGATTAACATTCCCCATATCTGTCTCTGTCTACCACTCAAACACTTAAATGCATCAATAAATACAAACGATGAAAACTGTTAATTCATGTTTGTATCTTTATGTTTTAGTCCCTCAGAAATACAACACTTGTTGCCACTATGATGTCAGTAAAGCTGATGTAGAACTTTTTTTTTCAATAGATGCACTATTATCAGCCAATATGGACCCTAGTTGGTGCTGGAGCAAAAAGTGTTGCCTCATCAGGCCGATCTACTGCAAGTGTAATGCCATCTGGAGTGAAGTGGGTTAAATCTAAAGTTCAGGAAATAAATCCAGACACAAACACTGTCTGTACGGAAGATGGAACAGAGGTATGTTTGCTTTAGGAAACTGTCACCTGACAGTATGTACACTGAAGCTATAAAAGCTGAATAATACATGCCCAATGTTTGTACAAATTTTCAAAGTAATCTGGTCATTTATAGACAAAATTGCTTATATAAACCATACAACTTTCAATATCTGAAGTGAAAGATCCAGTTGTCTAAGTTATTGTGGCATAGCTTTGAAATAAGCAAGCATTAAAAAGCTATTGTCAAAATCATAGTTGTGAATATCTGGTAGAATAAAAAAAGGGACAATGTGTTTGTACTTTGATTGCTGCAGGTATAAAAAAAATTTGTTGACTTAATTTTTCACAATTGGATCTATAGTGACTCTTTAGATTTGATGATAAGACTTCTGGAATCTTGAAACTTTCATTGTTGGTACCTTGAAAGTGCTTGAATTTTACTCTTAAAAATCTCTAGTTTCATCAACCAGCTTGAGATGTAGATTGTATATGAAACACCTTATTTTGAAATGACATTAAGATCAATGTGCATCTACCTCCACACTTACAGATTTCCTATGAGTATTTGATCGTGGCGCTTGGTATACAACTCCATTATGAGAAGGTGAAGTAAGGCTTTGTTCATTTAACTCCACCTTTAAGTGAATTTTTGCTGTAGTGTTGTAATATATATATTCTATAACATTCCTGAAAACTCTTTTCACATGTAGATCAAAGGATTGCCAGAAGGATTCGAACATCCCAAGATTGGGTCAAACTACTCAATTGAAACAGTGGAGAAAACGTGGAAAGCCCTGCAGAACTTTAAAGAGGGCAACGCTGTGTTCTCATTCCCAAACACAACTGTGAAATGTGCTGGCGCTCCTCAAAAGATCATGTACCTATCAGATGCCTTCCTCAGAAAGGTACTCAACTTTCATAATGCAATGATGACAAAGTCCATTTCGCACCATCAAGTGTGGTTTTACAAGTTGCTTGAAGACATTTTTATGTTTCTATCTAAGACAGGAAAAAGGGCCAGGGCCAATATAATGTACAACACATCCCTTCCTGTCCTTTTTGGGATTAAGAAGTATGCTGATTCATTATGGGATATTGTGAAACAACGTGACCTGCAAATCAACCTGAGGCACAATCTGATTGAAGTGCGAGCTGACAAGCAAGAAGCTGTGTTTGAAAATCTTGATAATCCAGGCGAAACCAAAGTGATTGAGGTGATTGAGTTACTCTACCTGTCAATGCAAACTTTTATGTAGCACTACCTTGACCACTTTGCACAGTGGAAACTCTGTTGCACCATGTGCTGTGTCATTTCCCTCCTCTTTAAATTTTTGAACTGTTTCTTTGTCTGTTCTTATATTTTATTTAAAAAACCCTGACAATCTGTACATCTGTTCTCCATTTGCACTTAAATATATGTTCCAAACAAGTAAAACAGCCTCCAGTTAACAACTCTTACACCTCTCTGATTTTACTTTTTAGTATGAAATGCTTCATGTCACACCACCGATGGGACCCAGTTTGGTGATTAAAGGCAGTCCACTGGCAGATGAGGTTGGCTGGTTGGATCTCAACAAAGAAACCCTCCAACATACGAGGTATCCAAATGTGTTTGGGATTGGAGACTGCACCAGCCTGCCCACTGCCAAAACGGCCGCTGCTGTTGGTAAGTGATAATTTTGCCATCAGTTTGAATATTGCATTGTGCAACACTGGAAAATCTGCTGTTGCTTCATAGAGTGCATGCTGTTTTATCTCTCTGTTCATCTGCTTGTTCTTTTTGTAAGTTAAAAGGCACTTTCCTCAGAGGTGTGTTGCTCAATATTTATTTACTCAAGATCCCAACAGTAAACCACACCCAGTGAAGCTCATTCAGACACTTCTCATTTCATTTCGTCCGTATCTCATTTTTACAGCTGTATTTAAGTTTGATTGTATGATCACATTTAAAAAAGGAATTTTTGCACCCAGCTATGCGAGAGTCACAAACATTTGGAGAAAAAGTCAAGCCCTCTGTGCCTAGCTTAAGTTCCTGTGTTTGTACTATTTAGATGAAATGATGGGAAGTTCTTGGCAGTATCATCTTCAATGATGACACTGGGTCATAAAACCCATATGTGGCACTCATTACGTCCCATACACCTGCAATCTGGCAGCAGTAAAGGATTTACTCTTATCGTAGTCATCGTTTTTATTCAGTTTGCAAGGCATGTCATGCTCACTGTCATTTCTTTTTTTGATGTCAGTTTATGGATGTGGGTTTTTTCAGCTCCATTAGCAGCTGTAATCAGTTTTCTGCCCTTTGATCAATATCTCAATGATTATTGAGTAAATTACTGTAACTTGTTGCATAGATGTTTATGATCAGAACGAATCATACAGGTTTTTATGACCTGCTGTATTTCTTTTTAATTAAATACAGAGCCCTCAAGTAAAACATTTCATTTGTTGTTTGTTGTTGTTAATTTCAGAACTGATAGCAAGATACCCCAAAAACTAATGACGAGATTTCTGTCAGTCTTGACTTTATTTATGCTGAAAGCTTAAGTTGTGATTTTAACACTATAACCTAAACACGACAACAAGCTAACTGAACACGAAACTGTTACCATGTTGAACTCTTCTAACGTGCTAATACACTAAACTATCTATCATGAGCTTAATGTATAACTAAGGCTGACCACTCAGAGGCCAAGAGTGCATCGCCTCTCCTTAATGCCCTTCTCCCTTCTGTGAGCCCCCTAGTGGTACATTTTCTTACATGCATCACTTTCACTTCAACTAAGGGTCTCATCCAGTACAAATACATGGGCCGTGACAAACTTACTTGCATTGAAATATAAAAGTGCCCTAGGCAGACCATAGATTAAATTCTCTTTGTTTTCTTTGTGTTTGCATGTCAGGCATTTGTCACTCAATTCAAGGGAAGTCACTGACAACATATTTTACAAGGATTACATTTGATTAAATGCACCCTTAGTGTGACAGACTGTGGGTGAATTGGGGACTTCATGTAAAGGTGTGACAATTAATGAGTTAAAAGAGGGAGGTTCGCTAAGGTGGCTTATCAGTGAGGTCCAGACTTCTGTCCAGTGCGCACATTCTCACTGTTTTCCTCTGAGTCCACAGTCCACAGACACGCCTGCTAGGTGAGCTGATGACTAAGCACACCAGCTCAGTGATAGAGGGTTAGACTGGAGACCTATTCATTGTAGGCCCAAGGCCCCTGCAAACCCATATGACGTGATAATGATGAATGTAAAACTGACCAAAGTAAAACACTTTGTGGATGATGGTAAAACAGCTCTGTGGAAAAACAGAAATGGTTAAAAAAAATCATAAGAAAGATAATTTGCTTCCTATTTGTTAAGTCTATTTGAAGTGACAATATCCATTATGTGCTGTATAGACTTAGTATGTATGGATTTGAGGCATTTGTGTTCATTTGTTAAAAAAAAAAATTCACACATTTATTTAAAATAGCTTTTCATTTGTTCTCTCATTCCTAGCGGCACAGTCTGGAATCTTGAGCAGAACCATCCGCAAAGTGCTGAAAAATGAGAAGCCAGATACGAAGGTTTGTGGCACATAAACATCAGCTATGATTCATCTCTTTAACTTTGAAGAATGTTCAATCTTTCCTGCTGGAAGTACCTTTGTTAGAGAATATACAAACTCCTAATCAATTATCTCCTTGTTTACAGTATGATGGTTACACCTCATGTCCGTTGGTTACAAGCTACAACACAGTAATGCTGGCAGAGTTCGCCTATGATGGACAGCCACTAGAAACATTCCCCATCAACCAAGCCAAAGAAAGAAGAGTCATGTACCACCTGAAAGCAGACGTGATGCCTCATCTCTACTGGCATGGGCTTCTAAAGTATGTATACAGTTAATTGATACGGTAATCGATATGAGGGGTGATTAATAAGTTCATGACCTGAGGTAAAGGGGGTCAAACAGGCCATACAGACCATGTATTTGTGGTCCAGAAAGTGGTAAACAGCATCTAGAAGTGTTCATTACTGTTTAAATGGCAACAACTACGTCCCCTCTTCATCTTAACGAAGACACAGTCACATATGTGCTGCATAAGTTCAAATCTACATTCCTGGATGACCACATGAAGGCTGATGTCTGTTTTCTCACAGTGCTTGTTTGCAGTTTGCAATTACCTGAAACAAGAATTCAGAATAAAATTATCACCTTCAAACTTTCTGCATAGTAAGTCAAAGAGTTGAACAGTTCATGCGTGTAACAGGAGCTGTGTGACTAATTTCCTTCCACCGTTGGCCGAAAACTTATCAATCACTCCTCACAGTTACAAATCATACCGCATTTTTCACCATATTTTATTACTGTGTTTATTTTTCTTGTGTCAGGGGCATCTGGGGTGGACCAGGACCATACAGGACACTCCTTCATCTTGGAATGAAATGAAACACCACCATCAGTTTGCAAGTTAATAGTAACATTCCCAAAACTTTTAAGGGAACAAGTAAAACATTAAGTTTTTACTCTCTTCAAGAGGTTGACACATAATTTGCTTTTATGGTGTGGACATTATGATTATAAAAAGTTTGTTCAAGTTATTGTTGATATTTAAATATCTGGGTTTAGTTATATCTGAGTGATGAGCTGATGTAACACCAGTTAAAATCACTCCTTATAGTGAGAAAGAGCTGCTCATTGTGCAGAAAACACTGAGAATTAACAAGCAGCGCTGCAGTTCTGTGATGCTTTTAGCTGCTTGCAGGTCAGCCTTTAGTTCTGATGGTGACACATTGATTGTAAGATCTTGCAGCTGTTTACAGGTCACTGTTGTGAGTGTTGTGTTGATTATAGTCACTAAGCACCAAATACAAAAAAAATACTCCTTTAGATATAATCACTGATAATTGAATTATATGTTATGTGTTTAGGTCTGTCTTCAGCTTTAAGGTCCTATGTGTAAGATTTAGATGGATTTATTTGTAGATTTTAATAGAAATACAACAAATTATACCTAAATGTGTTTCATTGGCGTACAATCACATGAAAAAACAGTCACTGCGACTCAGTCAGTCATACCTTAGGATGAGCCTTTCATATCTACAGAGGGAGTCCTGTATGTTTCTACAGTAGCTCAGAACAAACCAAACACTGGCTCTAAAAAGGGCCTTTCGAGTTTTTCACAGCCACTTTAGGTTCTCCCACAAACTTTCATGCACTTGGATGGGGAGGGTGAGCAAAGGGATGTTCAGTCAGGTGCAGTCTGCAACTTCACCTCTGGGTGTCTCTAAATCCTACACACTGGACCTTTGAATGCTGAAGTATCCGGTCTTTGAATTTTTTTTTTCACAGTGCTGTGTTAATCATTTGTGCTACCACATGTTGCGTAAGTGGTCTTAAGAAATGTTTAACCATTAACATGCAAACTAACACAGGTTCTTGTCTTACATTTGAATGTCAGAAATATAGTTTTGTACATAGTGATTATTTTTCTATCAGTACTCAACTACCTTAAAGCCATCTTGGTGGTTATATAGTAAGTGCAAACTTCATTATTGTATGAAAAAAAATTCAGTACTCTTTGACAATTAAAATGACTGTGTATGTTTGTAAACCTGTGATTATGCTACTGACGTAGAACTAAAATTGTTGCTGAAAAATCACAAATACATACTGAGTATATAACATTGTTGCACTTTATGGTATTTTACATTATTGTTCGTGGCAAAATGAATGTTTTTTTATCCATTAGTCTTTTAACATTTCTGAGGCTCCTGATAGGTGGATAGTCCCTTTTCTGCACATCTGTTGAGAGTCTGCATGATCATGTTTGGCTGGGAATCAACCATGAAGCTGTAATAGACAGGGTTAAATAACGTGTTTAATTTTTTTTGTGTAGTGATTTTACGAGTATTTTAACTGTAAATCAATGAAAAATCTCCTTAGCATCAATACCTTGTTTTCAGCAGGACAAAACATGTTTCTGCAAACCAAAAAAGCATGTTGTCCTTGCAAGATTAGATTACATAATTAGGTTGTTTTGGCCTGCTGATGGCTTTTGGTTATGAGCTCTTAACATTCAGTATCCATGTACATGACAGAGGTGTGTGTGTGTTGATTTATAGTTATTCCTGCCCTCCAGGCACCCATTCATTTCACTGTGGTTAATATTAAAAGCCAGTCTCTTAAGAGTCCAAACCTTGCTTGAGAATTTGTTTTAATGAATGACTGTCAAAGTTTTCTCGCTAATGTAGCTGACATGAGCGTTTTTCAGACTCTGCACTGCTTCTGAAAAATTGTTTGATTTTAAACAAAATTGTACATGATCACAGTGCTGCTCATCAGCTCATCTTATATAGAACTTCCAAGTTGGGTTTACAACTCTCGCCTAACTAAATGAAAATTTGAAAGGTCGTTGTGGTGCAATGTAATTCTTCACTTACGTGTAAGTTGCATTTCACAGTAATGTCGTTGAAAAATGGCTTCAAAGGCTATTTTAAAATTGTACATTAAAAAGAAAAACTTCTGGCACTCTTGCGGCAAAAAGATGCCTCACAACCTTTGATCTGATCCTTTACAATCTATAAAGAAATAACGCTACATCATTGCACACGTTTTAACAAGCAACTGCTGCGACCAATAAACCGGTTTCTATAGCTTTTTTTGTTGTTGCACAACAACAAACACGGAGATAAAGTGAAGTACGGAGCGTCAGTCAAACTGCACGCGTACACACATACACGCACGCGCATACGCACACGTTCACTCACACACTGTAGTCATTTTCCTGTTGACTCGCGCTCCGCCACGTTGGTTCCCCTACGTGTGTGTGTCGCATTCTCCTGCGCACCACCAACGTAATGTTTGTGATGAGGCGGGAAATGGCGTCCACAGACATGGTTGATCAGTGACTAGCTACCGAGCGACACACACAGCTGGCAGCAACCGACCACGGCCCGACCTCTACCGGTGGCCGCTACGGTCGCGGCCAACAGCTGACAACGCTGCGGCAACTTTTGAAGAGCCCCCCAGATCATCAGTAAGTAACTAACAAGGCAAACATGTAAACAAAAAGGTTTGCCCCCTTGGTAGCTTGACTGCTGCTAGCTAGCGGCTAGCGTTAGCCAGCGAAGGGGGCGTAGTCTAATGGCTGAAAATAGTCATGGAAGCGAACAAAATGACGCGTTAGCTAGAGTCTTGGTAGCTTTTATGTAGCTTTGTTTTATCGTAGAATTAATGGATAGTTTACACGTTAAAGACAGATATGTTTATAGGGACATGTTTGGGACATGCAGCGAGAACTTAGGTGAATAATGTCACGGCCTTGCTTTTGCTGCCATTGGCATTTTGTTAGCCGCTTGTGTTTAGACGCGGAACGCACCGACAGCATCTGGTTTAAGTTAACGTCAGGATAGATTCAAATTAACAGTATATATTAGACGGACAAGTGCCAATTGTGGCCACACAAACTCTTAATTTTGCCAAACCACACGTGGGAAACCAGCATTAAACCGGCAATAGTGGTTACAAGCGGGGCTTTTAATGCTAAATCCCAGCAGCTGGTTGACGTTAGCGGTAGCTGACGTCGTTGGTGTTAATACAGCCTTTCCAATGTTACATAACGATGGTCGGCAATGCTGTTACGCTACCAAATCTAATTTAGCAAGAATTTACTCATCTGATAAAGCTGTTGCATAATTGACAACTTATGTATACATAAAGCATCTGCATTAAAACATCATCACAATTTGAAAATTTTTTTAAGGGCCTTACATTCCCGATTACCAGTGTTTATAACTCATACCGCCCACCTCAGTCACCGTTCTGCTTGACTGTACTGTACTTCGTTTTTAATCTTGTTAAATGACTGTGACCAACTTGTGTCAAACATGAGATAGCCTCGGCTGATTTTGAGACATCAGTGTCGATGTCTCTGACTACATGGTGGTGCCTGTATTGTTTAACGCTTTTTATCTCATCTTGATCACCGTGTATTAAGACGTGATATTTTTGGATAATTGTTTTTCCTCATTAAAATGTAATGATACGTTGTAGGAAAATGAGGAATAGATTCATATGTCTGGATACAATTGTTAAATAATTTAATTGGGCCATAAATTGTCTGCCAACATCTACTGTTGTCAGAAGAAAGGGTAACAGGACCTGAAAAGTTGCCAACGTCAATAGGTGATAACATGATTTGATGACATGTTAACATGCATGACTCAAGGAACTGGATCTCAAACATGGAGCTTCACTGACAGGCTTTTCAGTTAAACTGTTTATGTATGATAAGTTTGTTTGATAAGTAACAAGACACTGCTGCACAGCAACATAAACAGTATTGCATGTTAAAGGTAACTGAGAAGCAGTACCTTCCTTACATTGTTTGTCTACCAGAGACCTCAAGTTTATCTTTTAATCTCTCTTAAACTTTATAAAGTCATCAGTGTACATATTACGTCCATAAAAGTCCAGTATGCTCTACCATGGAGGGAGTTGGCATTATTTGATCAGGTACTTAATCTTGTTTAGTTGTTATTTGATCATATAATTCCTGATTTTAATCAAAATTTCCCAGTGTTGGATTATTTTATTCAGGGGAGGTTTTTGCAAAGCTGCTCATGGTTGAACTACCTGGAACGTGCAACAGTGGATGATTGGCTCAGTTCAAACAGGGATTTTCTAGAAAATCATTCTTATATTTCTCAGAATCAAATATTGTTTTCTTTATCTAAGCAAGGTGTGATATTAACCCTTTTCCCCCCTTGTCAGATTTTTCTATGTGACGTCAGAGCACGATGAGGCTGAGAGTGCGTAAAGCTCCTCAGCAGCCGAGCTTAGGCCGTCGAACCCATCCGTCCCAGGCCAAACGGAAACACTGTGAAGTGCAGCCATCTCCTGTGAGGGGTCAAGGCAAAATGCAGAAGAATGAGACAGGCCTGTTCTCCACTATTAAGAAATTCATCCGTGGCAATGCTGTCAAGGTAGGCTTTCATTAACAATCACAGCTGCTCTTTATATTTTTGTTTTTGCTGCTGCAACATAATAATACCCTGCAGGAACACACAGCCTCACTTTATGCAGAATGAAAGCAGTGCCTCAGCGGCATTTTGTGCTGATAATGTGAACTGTGACTCACACATAATGGCTAGGAGTGTTTTTAAACACTAAACAGAAAGTCTGAACACAGCCCACATAGTTTCCGATTGTGAACTTCCTCTTTATTTTATTTTGGCAGCTGTTGTTAATGCTATTGATAAATAGTCTGCTAATTGTAAGCTGTAAAACCAGATATTGTATTTTTATTTTAATAAAAGAAAGAAGAGCCAGTCATTAGCTTTTCTCTAGAGAAGTGACACTCGTTGGTCACATCCAATTTAACCTATTGGTCCAATGTCTCAGTAGTAAAGACATCACTTAATGTAAGTGTCTGTGTCTCCTTCTTAAGTTTCTCAAACTCTTTCAACATGTCACAAGTCTTAATTGAATGATGTCACTGTAATGTTAAGGGTGAGGCAGCAAGACTCAGAGTGACATTAAATGCACTCTGAGAAACCAAACAAACTCTCAATTATATTTTCCTTTATTCAGGAGAAAATCTATTATTTTTTATCTTTTGTGATACAATGACAGCTTTTTGACCATCATTGCCATTTGTGATTTTTGACAGTGTAATCAATTGGAGATTTTCAGATTGAAAGACATCAATGCGAATGGAAAGTAGAAATCATATGAACAATTTGTAACTCTGACTGGTTCTATATCCCTGTTGTTATTTTTTCTCAGGTGGAGCAGGATATCCCTGCCAAGAGGAGTCGTATTGATTGTAACTCTGACCGTGATCTAATTACTTCAACACCACAGACTAGAGGCCTTTCCAACAAAGCTGTCTCCAGAGTATGCCGAAAAAGTCCAAATAAAGGTACTGCACATTCAGCAACATGCGTTGTAAAAGACAGATGTTTTGTTTTTTGGGTAGATATTAAAGCGTTGTGGCCCTTTTTTAGACACGGTGACCTGCAACAGTAAACCCATGAAACCAAATGGTAAACTAGAGGCTCCAGTCGAGGCAGCAAGCAGCCCACCACGCACCACCCTGCTCGGGACCATCTTCTCTCCAGTTTTTAACTTTTTCTCACCAGCAACTAAAACTGGTAAAACAACAGAATCCTTAGATTTGTCTTAAAAAAATCAAGATAAATTATAAAAATTCTTTACTACATTGACTGTCTCTGTTATTTGTGCTCAGCCACTCCTGGTTCAGATTCTCCTGGCCAAGCGATGGAGGCAGAGGAGATCATGAAACAGCTGGACATTGAGCAGGCAGAAGAAATGCCAAGCAGCACTCTCACATCCACAGAGGGCATCACTCCATGTCATACTGCCCCGATATTACCACAGAGGCTTCCAATGACCTCTGATCCAACCATAGAGGAAGGGGAAATAGTCACGGAAACTGACATGCCACCATTAACAGGTATGACTGCCCTCACATTAGGCACTGCCTCGTTCTTTTCATCGGGAAACCTACCTCACACAAATATTACAAAGGAGATTACAGATTATTTGTGTATTAGTACTGTGTTGGTTGACACTTAGAAACATGTAAATGAAATCATTCTTGCTTAAAATTAAGTTAACTTTTTTTTCAGAGCCAACAACTCAGACCTGAGTGAAAAACTGCCAACAGAATTCAGTATTCATTTTGTTGATGTGGTTTAATACCACAGGATGCTTGAATGTAATAAGTGTTATTATGACCGTGTAGAGATTAGAAAACATGATTGTGCAGTTTTAAACCTGTGCATGACCGTTTTTACTCTCTATTACTTGAACAATGTAAATCTTATTATTTGTGTAATCCGGCTATACAAATTGAAACAGGAACTTTAGTTTTTTTTTACCCCAAATACCTGACCTTGACCTTTTCAACTAAAAATTCAACTTTGGAACAGATCCTTTTTCATAATTAGTCATGAGGTTTACTACATACATTTAGATGATGACACAATATCCTGGTTTGATTCAGTATGTCTGTTGTATAGTTACCTTTTATAAACAGCCTTCCTCATAAGTCCCAAGACAAGTGTGGGCAAATGTCCACAAAAAGATGATAATTTTTTAACTTTGGTAAAATCCCAAAGCTTTTAGTTTCTAATAACTTAAGTAAAATAGATGCTTATTTGTCCTCAGGAACAGCCGGGATTTTTTAGACACACAACAGAGATGTTTCTCTCTTTCACCCAAGAACGTATCATTTCAGCCTCTTTTCTCTCTTGTTGTCATCAGTTCCGGGTTGTATGCCAGACGGCGGTTACCCACACGCGTTACCTCCAGCTCCTGCAGAAACCTCGTATGATGAGGACTGGGAAGTTTTTGATCCGTGAGTGAAGTCAGATGTTGAAGCAACTAACAATTATTGCTGTGTATTAATGATTAAATAATTTGATAAATGAACTGTAATTTGAAAATTTAATGAATGAATGTATGTTGTTGCTCTAAATATCTTGGGTTAAGTTTCAATTCTGCACTTTAACAATGCACACTTTCTATCGATCGGAAATGTTGATCTAATTCAATCTGAAGTGAAGCCCAAGGTGACATTGCATGTTGGTGTGTGAGAGTGTGCTGTAATTTTAGACTTGTAACCACTAGATGGCAGCACAAATTGGACTGTCAGTCTTTGTCAGAGTCCTTAGTGATACCATGCAAAGACTTGAAGCGGGAAGATAACATTTTTCTTGTACATTTTTGGTTTATTAAGTGCTGAAAAGACATGCAAATTTGTTTTTCTAACTGTCCACAGTGATTGTCGCTATATTTGAGCCTTCTTTCTCTTCTGAAAGTGTCTTTTTTGTGGTTTTCCTGCTTTCAGGTACTTCTTTATCAAGCATGTGCCTCCACTGACAGAAGAGCAGTTAACTCGCAAACCAGCGTTACCGTTGAAAACACGCAGCACACCAGAGTTTTCTCTCGTCTTAGATCTGGTAAGCTTTGAATGGTTTCTTGGGTTCTGGATTGTATTAAAAGTAAACTAACTGAGTTTTTCCTACTGATGTTTTTTTTTTTTTTTCCTCTGTCAGGATGAAACTCTGGTCCACTGTAGTTTAAATGAGCTAGAAGATGCAGCCCTGACATTCCCTGTGCTCTTCCAAGATGTAATATACCAGGTACTAAATGTTAAATGGGAGTTTTAATTAAAATATTCTCTTTATATTGCTGCTTCATTTAAATTTGGAATGCTTATTGTTTAATCTGCAGGTATATGTTCGGTTGAGGCCCTTTTTCCGCGAGTTTCTTGAACGTATGTCTCAAATGTATGAGGTGAGATGCTCTTCAATTTCCAAGTGACTCCAGAAAATATTTGTGTAATTTGATCTGCTTTTACAAGTTACTTAGTAATTGCTGTCTGTTAAATTTCAGATTATTCTCTTCACGGCTTCAAAGAAAGTCTATGCTGACAAGTTGCTCAACATCCTGGATCCGAAAAAACAGTTGGTCAGGTGAGTGACGACTCAAGACTGTAGCTGTTTTTACAATAAGCAATTTGAATTAATCTTGTGCCTGCTTTGCATATGTGTGTCTTAAGTTAGCTAAAGTGATGAGGATCAAAATTAAGGGACGGTACAGGTTTATCAGGATGTGCAGCCACAGTAAGGTGAAACTGTCTGTCATTAACTATCACAAAACAGCCAAGATGACGAGGAAGCCATTAAAGATAAATATATAAAACCAGTCAATGTGACAAAAAATAAAACTTTCTGATCTGCATGCCTTATAACGGCTGCAGAGTTTGTTTCTGTAATGCTGTTTTTTTAATTATTCAAGTATCCTTCTCTTAGCAACATCTGAACAGTATTTTTGTCTTTGTTTATCCTCCACACACCCATATGCTAAGTAATCTGTGACTTCTTAGTCATGTTGAGATCATGAGTCATTCAAAGCTATGTAAAATTGCCTGGTTGACGTAGCAGTGACTTCCTCTTTGTCTAGCGAAATGAACTGAAAGAAGAACCTGTTTTACTTTTAAAAAGCAGACTTTCGCTGTTCACTGTAACTGGTTATCACTCATGAAGGCTGCTTTAAAGTTAGCTTGAATGATAAAGATGATACAGTCTTTTTCCCTGCCAGCACCATTAAATTCTTGTCATGTAATGTGCTTGTTTTTCATAGGAGTTAGGATTATAGCCACAAAATGTTCATAATATGAGCTTTTGAAACACTGCACTCCTTTCTAAAACGGCTATGTTTTCAGCTTGTTGGTAAAGGAACAGTATAAAGTTCTTGATGAATTCAGTAATACTCTCTCACTCTCTGTTCTTAGGCACAGGCTATTTCGTGAACACTGTGTGTGTGTTCAGGGAAATTACATTAAAGACCTAAACATTCTCGGACGGGATCTTTCCAAGACGATTATAATCGACAACTCACCCCAAGCCTTTGCCTATCAGGTAAAACTTTTTCACACCAACATAATTATAAAACTTTGTAAAAACCTTACCTGTGTTTCTATGTCACTGGTATTAAAAGCAACTTTGTGTCTCTTTCAGCTCTCCAATGGCATCCCTATTGAGAGCTGGTTTGTGGATAGAAATGACAGTGAGCTGCTAAAGCTCGTTCCCTTCCTCGAGAAGCTTGTGGAGCTGGTATGTATTTAAGTTCAAAACATTTCGGCCTCTGACTTGTTAGACTTCCAGTATCAGTAAATGCAGCAGGTGGTGTGTTATATATGTTCCTACTCTTCCTATGGAGAGCCTCAAGCTTGAATGCCTGGACACAGTCCCTATAAATGTTATACAGATACTCCCACTGATTCAAGAGTAAAATATCATCAATGCTGAGCAGCTTCTGTGTCAGAACCAATGATAATTTCCAAGATGAATGTGGACAAGGTATAAAGTCAGAAACTCAGGCTGGATGGATGCCAGTGAGATTCAGATATTTTTTCTTTTGAACAGGCCAGATTCATTAAATCATGTCAGGACAACCAGGCAGCTCATTTTTCATCTTTTTTAGTCATGCCACTGTCAGCTTTCATTTTTACTGCTGTGAAACTGGAGACTGAACTGAAAAGACTGCTGTACTGTAGTTTTTAAAAATTTCCTGCTAATTCTCTTTCTTTGTCACAGAATGAAGATGTCAGACCACACATCCGCCAACAGTTTCGTTTGCACGACCTCCTTCCTCCAGACTGACAACCTAGTGCTAGTCCTGCAGTTTAACATGGTATCAACATTGGAAAAAAAAACACACAAAAACAAATAAACTGACCCCCCAGAAGGAAAAATTCAATGGATTTCTCTTGGCAAACATTGCCGTCATTATTATTATCAGTACAATTTTTTAAAATCATGCAAAAAAATTAAAGCTATGTCAAAAATCCCTGGATGTTTTTATACGTACACACTTAAAGCAGACTCAGAACAAACAGACCTGCTTACTGCGGCACACATTTCTTTACGGAGACGGCCTCCTGGAAGATGTTTTGTCTTTTAAGAACCATTTTGGACTGACAAACCTGAATGTCATGCAGTGTTGGATTATATGGACCTTTGTGGCTTCAGCCTGACCTCGAACGGCCAGTCAAACCTGTAGAATATTCACTCAATTTACCTGTAAATATGTGTAAATAGTTTTTTTTTTCTTCAAGGTTTTTAAGTCATTTTATTTTCACTTTCAGATTTTAGTATGTACTCTCCGATTTGGTTGCTTTTATAAACCAACAAACTGTTAGTGTGTTTTGTTTGAAGTTGTTGATAAACAGCAGCTTTTCTGTTGTATGCCTGCATTATTCCTGTGATGCTTTACTCCATTACATGCAGTTGTCTGTAATAAGGTGCAGTTTAAGAAAAAAAAAGTATCTTTGGGAGGAAAATGTTTTTAAAACAATATTTTAAAGTTATTTCATGTAATCTAGAATAGAATCTCAACTGAATACAAAAGCCATAGCGGCTGAATTATAATTTTGGAGATTTGTAACAAGAGTCCATTTCTGATTTCAGCACCTCGACCGTCCTCTTTAATGGCGGGTGGGGTGGGGTGGGGTTATTGGGGGTTTCAGGCATCTTGCACTTTGACATCCAGCCCTTTGTAAGTTGATGTAAAATGTTGTCACTTTTCTACACAGGTGTGTGCCACCTCAATTTGTTATGTGGGGGGGAAAAAATGAAATTGTAGCACCAGCAAATTGCCAACATGTTTGCTTTGAAATCTTGTTTTCCAAGACGTCTTGTATGTGGGATCTTTATGATGTAGGAGTCACGAGTTTTATTGACTATTGAATGATCACTCCTGTTGTATTCAGTGTTAATGGTTTCCTTGAAAATAAATACATTTTTATACAACTCAGAGCTTCCTGTTATTATTATATAAAATACATCACCATGGGCACATTTATGAATAGAATAAGTGGGCAGGATGGTTAAGTTAGACGTTATCTGAGCCTTTGAGGTAAAATCTTAATTTAAGGGACACTAATTTGACTGTTTTACAGATTTTGACTGTATCACATCCGTCCTCACCAGCAGGTTGTTTTACTTTGTTTTTATAGAGCTCAAACTCTGTACCATGATTTTACGACAAACGTGTAAGTCAGACTTTAGTTTAAATTGTGTTAACATACAAGATAAGTCTTCACAGTAGGATTTATGTTGCAGGATAACAAGAGATTAAACAAATTTTTGAGTTATACAGGGTGGCTAATAGTTTTCCTAATTGCTTTGTTCACAATGCAAGCTCTAGTTATTTTTGTTGTTTCTGATACGTGACTCAGTCTGTGTTTTTAATGACAGTGTGAACAGCACAAGTCACATGACTCTTATCTGTTTGAATCACTTCTGAGCCATTTTTATATTTGATTCAAATTCAGATACAGATCAGATCTCAGTCTGAACAGTCCAGTCAGAATACATGCATCTTTTGCGTCACTCACTGTATTAAAGAGAGGGTCTTTCTGTGTGACTTCTTTGCAGAGAGGTGCTGATAAATTGAAACCTTGTCCTATAAATCCATTTCTGTTGCAATCCCTCCACTCCCCACTCTGACTCCACATTCACTCGTACACACCTCTGCTCAAAAGCAGCAGTCATTGCTCAACAAAAAGACACAATTAAAAGTGTGGCACTCTGCTCCTCATCCTCGTCCTTCTTATCATCTGCTCAGAGACTGCTGGCTGCTCCTGCACATAAACTTACAAATGAAACTGTAAACATGGACTTTGCAGTACTTTGGTGTGACAGCATGCAGGGTGTGACATCTTTGTTCCTGTTATTTTGTACATTTGAGTCAGTACAAGAACGTGACTGAACTACAGTCTGATTTGGGCCTCAGTTAAAAGCAATTTTAACAGTCAAACAAAATAAAAAAACTTGAATCAGAGCAATAAACAGAATTAAAGGTCTAATCCCGCAGTTTGAATGTAGGTTTTGAGGCTTTAATGTGTTTCACTGCATTACAATATGCATTTCGTTAGGTGTGTGTGCATTTTTTTTATGTTGAATGTTTTCCTCTACTGGTTAAAATAGAATGTTTAATTTAAATAAAGATTTCATAGTCTCTTCTCAGTGCAAAACAACTGAAGTTCTTTTCGAGTCTTTTTGAAAAATGCACCATAAAGATCGTTAAAAAACAACCTGAGAAGAGGTTAAAGGGTTGAAGTTCCAGGAACAAATTAAAAGTCAGGAAATCTCCCTGAAAGCAGCCTGTAAGTTCCTTTAGTAATAACGACTTCCATTTATAACAATATTATGAGTTCTTTTGATTTTATAACTTTAATGGTCACTTTCAAAAACAGTTACATATTTGCAAAATTTGTAACAAAGATTGTAAATAGGATGGAAAAAATGTAAAGTAATTTAAAGTAAAAGGTTGTTATAATGTTAAATAAAGAAGAGAAACATATTTGATCATCATAAAACCTCTTGCATCTGAAATACTCAACTTATTGCACTGTTATATAAAGAGGAACCTGGCCACTTATTTTGATCCTCCAGATATCCACTAACATCATTTTATTGTCATGTTCACAACGTGCCGAAGTTTTTTATACAGAGATACGAAACTTACGAGACGTCTTGATCAGATATGACGTCCAAATCCTTTTGTTCTTTCAAGAAATAGGTCATTACCTGATTACAGGTGTACACTGAATAACCCCTTCCAAGGTCAGGTGACTCCAAATAACAAAGGGGGCCAGTCTTCATCAGACTTATCTAATGGTGTTGGGAAGGAAGAATTATTTCAAAACAAAATCACACTGTTGATAGTGTGGAGATAAGACGAGGGGATAATTAACTGTGTATTTAGACTATATGCACCCAGTGAAACCCCCCCTGCACTCATCCATTGGCTGCTGGTGGGAGGTGGAGGTTTGCGGCTCATTGACTGTGGAGCCTGCTGATGTTATATCCCAAGGCCAATGTCCTTATAAAAGGTGCAGGAAGGTGATGCCTCATGATGACATCTGGACAGCCAGGATGTGGATGATCTTCTTTTTGAGTGCCTTGCTGGGGGTGCTGGGGTCGGAGGAGACACTCTCTGGAGCTGCTCCGCAGCTGGAGGCCCTCCACTGCCCGCCCTGCGAGCAGATCCACTGTTCCCCCCGGCGGGCGCTGAAGCTCCAGTGCAGGGGCAGCATCACGACGGGCATCTGTGGCTGCTGCCCCGTCTGCGCACGGGCAGAGGGGGAGACCTGCGGGGGGGCATGGGACTACCTGGGCAAGTGTGATGAGGGGCTGGTGTGTGTTTACCAGGATCAGGACTCAGCAGCTGATAAACCAGAAGCAGAGCGCAAAGGGATCTGCAGAGCGGGTGAGATCATAGTTTAGAATCTCAATTACTGCAGGCAGGAAGTCATCCCGGGATTAGTTGTCATAATTGATGTAAGTTAACTGCAACAGTGAGACAAATTTTTTGGTATACTTTACCCTAATTAATATAAAGATGGTGCAATGTTCAAATCTTTTACAAAAGCAAAAAGCAAAAAAAATATACTTTTTTTGTTACTACAAGAGCATTTATCTGTGTCTATATGCATTTGTGTATTTTTCCTTCATTTGAAATCTCTCATGCACACATAGAGATGTAAGTCTCACAGTTACATTGTCAGAGCAAACTTTCATGAAACAAATCTTTGCAAAAAAGTCCAAAAATGGTCTCAAAAATGTTGGAAAAGCATTAACACAACATAAAAAATGAAGGTACCAATTTTGCAGCAGAATCGCTCTTTTCAATTTTGTGCATATATATATATATATACACACACACACAACACAATTAGATTTTTTATTATTATATTGATTTATTAAATCATAAAATGCATTTTAATGTTAATGGTTTTAAAAGGGGCATTGTTTTTAACTTTATATCTTTGGTAGAAATGCATCAGATTTGGCAAAACTCATAATATATTTGATACAGCTTTTGTCTGCAAAAATAAAAAAGTGCAAAATGCCCCTCTGAAATGTAGTAGAATGTAAAATAGTATGAAAAGCAAAATGCACAGACTTGACTCAAATATGTACATATGTGCAGCTGCGTTACATTTGATGACTGTAAGTCATGACAGTGGGGATGGTGCCAGTGAGGTAAATCTTGCTTATGAGCTGTGAAGACTGATAGTGTGGTCAAGGCTTCCTTTGATGCAAAGGTTTCTGTTATCAGTTAAGCCATAATCACACATCTTATCTCTCCACGATGAAAAGAGTTGTCACTGTTACTGATCCGGTATCAGTTGTAGTGCTAGATTAGAGATTTTCATGTGTTGCTGCAGGTGGGAAACGATGTAAATATTAAATTTGGTGTATTTTATGCCCTTTTCTGTTTCTCATCTGGTGTTTATTTAAAATGTGTTTGTGCAGTGATTGAAACCTCAGATCCAGAGAGCTCAGAGAGCTGTCAGCCAGAGTGCACCAGGGAATACTGCCAGGCCAACCCTACTGAAATCTGCTCTGCCAGGTAACTGACAAAGCACCATTTACCTTTCATATCTTTTTGTGCTGCTTTTTTGTTTCAAAACAGAAATCTGAATTTCCTGCTCTGTAGGTTTGTGTCTCTGGAGAAGAGAGAGTGCCAGGGCTCCTGCCAACACACCTCCTGTTCAAGCTGTCTGCTGCTAAAACCCCCATCATGCCCTCAGACTTGCACCCACACCGACTCTTCCTGTCTACACCGTTTTGGGAAGTGTGTGCGCAATCACCTGAAAGCCACTCATAATTCTGTTTGCCACAACAACCTGCAGGTAGGCAGGAGAAAAACACCTGAATCTGTACTGCACTGCCTTAAAACATGTCACCCTGTAACCTAACACTGTGTATTGTGTCTTCCTCTTTCTCTCTGTAGAATAATCCTGAGGGCCATTTCCTGTGTTTCGTCCCAGCCTGCACAAACGCATCTCAGTAATTCCACTGTAAAGAGAGGAAACCCAGAAGAGACTGGCTCATGTAGCAAAATGGAAGATGGCAGCTATCAAAAAACTTTGTATATAACTTCAGTTTTCTTCATCCAACAATCAAATATCCCCTGCAATGTTAACCTGAATGAAAAACTGTGAAATTTCATGTAATTTGAATTCTGACAAATAAATTTTTGCACGTTATGTTGAAGTCTGTGCGTGTTTTATATTGTGTTTGACTGCAAGATGAATTTCCCGTCAAGTACTCAGTTAACAAATTTACCTGTGGGTAAATAATATAATAGTAATATATAGGAATAAAAACAGATGAGCTGCATGATTAGCTTATCTTAACTACAGGTACATTAATTCTTAACTGAAAATTATTAGACTTATATGTGTCAGGAATTAATGCAATAATAAGTCCTAACAATTGGTGAGTTGATGATGTAAATAAATTTGATAATGTGAAGCTTTGCACAAGACAGCATTTAACTTAAAGCACCATTGTGCAAATGCAGCTTCAGAGCTGCCGGCTAACCATGTATGAATGAATGAATGAACCAATTGGACATTTTGAACAAATAGAAGAGAGATTTAAAAAAAAAAAACTTCCCTTGAGACTCAGAAATGAAGAGAAACAATATGAGCACGCCGATGTAGTAAATTAAACCGTCTCATCAGTCCATCAGTGAATCTTTTTTGTTTAATGTCTTCCCTTTTTTGAAGTTGTTCTGGTGCACAGAAAAAGTGAAGTGTCTTGAGTCCCCTCTGCCATCACCGCCCCCCTGACACTTGATGGTTATTGAATAACAGACGGTTTATGAGGCAGCAATAATGAAGCTTGTGCAGAAAGGGAATAAAGTATGGACCAACAATGGACAGTTTGTTCTGTGTCCTTCAAATGGGAGCCATTTCCAAAGCAGTTTATCTGGAGGATTTCGCAAGGACCTGATTTTTATACCAAAACAAAAGCCTGTATGTTTTTTTCTACCATGTTACAACTTTCGCATCAGTGGCCTCGCTAAAGTATATTTAAATTATTTGTTTAATCAGATGGAAGAAACGTGGAGCTCTTTGTCCAAATTGTTTAGAAGGACCAAACAATTAGGCCTGTACTGTCAGTATTGAACAACAAATTATTCTTAAATTATTGAAATCCATGTTAAAGGCACTACAAAGTTATTGCAATTGTTTTCAAATATAACCGTGGATACACATCAGCATATCAGTTTGTATTGGACCGACAGGATCTTTCACCAAAGTGCCGCCTCTGTTATCAGTCCCATATAGCCCTCTCACTTTTTTTTCGCTGATAAAAACAACAGATATCAAAGAACTGTCTGCCTGCCAGCTGTAATAAACGTCCCTCTGTCAGAAGAAACCCACGTCAAACTTTTGAATACAACACAAAACCCTGGAACAATAGAAAAGTACAAGATAGAGATTACTACAAGGGAGTGACCTTAAGGCAGACAATGATGTGCGGGAAGCAGCTGCACAGACTTCTCACCATGTCTGGGTAATGTGTGATGACAGGGATCTTAAGCAAGTTCGACATACACTCAAATCCAACCACTACACTTTGAAAATATTTTAATTTAACTTTAGAACGAAAGAACAGCACTCAATGTTTTATTTAAATCAAAAGTATAACTTTATTTGTCAAAAAGGGTAACAACTTTTATGAACCTGTTGCATTTTAGAGGATACACAGCTTACTTCCTTTACTACTATAGGATATTAAATCAAATCCAAAACTATGAATGAGGTTATTACAGCCTTTCTGTGATCTATCATTATAATTACATGCGAGCAAAACAAATATGGCCACCTGATATATTTTTCCATCATTATTATATTCAATGCCTTGAAGTTGCACTTAAATCATGAGTTATAACAGATATCTTCATCTTATTACCTAAAAACTGAGTGATACAAAGTTGTACTATTATAAAGTAAGTATTAAAATGAAAACATTGTCAATAGTGCAGATCAACATACAGACTCTAATAAATCAATATGATCAGTTAATGTGCTAGAAATCCTCAGACCTAAAAAAAGACACCTTAATGTTGGTCTACAAAACAGAATGTTTACTAAACCAGACAAAGCACACATGAACATTTCATAACCTTTACATGACGCAAAAGGGCTGTATTACCTACATAAACAAAATTAACATACAATAGGATCCCAACAGCCGTTGTTTGAAGAGATATGTTATCTTAAAGTAACAGTAATTATAGTT
>JAQNCA010000028.1:16888358-16915702 GCA_029783725.1 Acanthurus tractus
TCATCATCCCTTACTTGTACAACAAGAAATTTTCTGATAAGAACACAAAATTTGGGATTACACCTAATTCGGCGTAGGATAACTAATTAACTAATTTAGCTAACAATTGACATCACACTTCATCTACAGCCAAGTTAGGCACTAACGTTATTTTACTTTCATCGATTACATGTCTTTAATAACTTTGTAAGGCCATAAAACACCAAAAACTGACACACTTTTCATGTAAAGAGAAAACAACTAACATTACTGTTTAGTTCCTGTACTAGCTTATCTGGTAGGTGTGATCCTTAACTAGCTAGCATAACAAGGAGTGAAAGAGAGGTTAGCTAACATTAGCTGAGCCACAAGAAGTGAACAGCTGCTTAAATATTTAACGTTGTCGATAATAAATACTGTATTGTCGGACAATTTTGGGATCCTGAATATATCGCGTATACATCCCCCCGGCACACAGACCTATTTCACTTGACAGACACTCATTTTAAACCATTATTTGCCGTTACCTTCGGACCTACTCAACTCATAGCACTGCAGAAAGAGCTAACGTTAGCTTTCCGGACTGCAGCGTTCACGTGCCATAAAACTGACGGAACTATGACACTTTCGAGCAAAGCGAACGTGTAAACATGAACGTGGCAAGTTTATGAGCGAATGGGAAGGCGAGAGGGGCGTGTAGGCTAATTGATACCGAGGAATAGGACACAACTACATCTGGAAAAAACGACAATACGTGTTTGGTCTGCATTTTTTCATGCTCGTTGACTTATCTTCCTGGAAGTAACAATTAGTTGAAATAAACGAGGAACCTGAAAGCAGCATTCATTTCAATAAATTAGTGTTCAGAGAGCCATTTAGGTTTTATTTAGGAAAAAACAGCTGTACAGAAGTGTCCAGGGGTTGATAAAAGAGGGTACATGCATAATAGTGGCACAAATACATTGCTCATGCCTTGAAATCTTTATCCTTGGCGCGTAGGTTGGTCATAAGGTAGATACAAGCAGTGTTGGATTTTTTAAAAATTAACCAGTCACAAATGCAACTTTTTATTTGTTTACTTACAAGGAAAGGCAGGTTTCTTCATACTACTAAATAGTAAAGCTCAAAGCCTGGGAATAACTGACATGCATTTAGTTGATGATCCCTGAACAAAGCTGACACCTGAGAACTTTTCTGATGTTGCCATTAGATTTGGTTTTAAAAATCCTTTTTGTGTCTTCGGTAACAAAATTAGACTTTTTAAAGTCAATGCCATCCATCAGTTTAAAGCTTACCTCACAATGTCTTCTATTACATGAATGCCTTTTTTGGAAAAGGCCTCAATAAACCAAATCTAGTTGACTTGCCATATGCAAAGACAATTCAAGGACCACCTCCCAGCAACCAACCCAGCCAAAGACTGGTCTAGAACTTATATTAAGTAACTGAAATAATTATAAAGTTAGTGTACAGACATGAGTTAGAAAAAAAATGCCCATGCTTTTATGTCAACAGATAGACTGTTGAAATCTTTTCTCAGTTCTTCACATAAAGCATCTACTGTAATGGTGCTTTTGAGTAACTAATGGCTTCATAAATAATTTAGCAATTTTTCTGGGGAGTGATTAGTATTTTAATAGTTTAATGACTCATAACTGATCCATAAAGCATTTGTAAATAATTTAGTTTATCATTTACCTTAGTATGGTCATGAGTTACAACTAATAATCCCAATCACTAACTCTAGCCCTTTGTAAGTGGTGACAGTGATTAAAAATGGTGGGCTACTGAAAAAATTTCATGTGTGTCACTGCTTTTTATTGAACTCTAATCACTGTCCACCTTGCACTTAGATACTTCTACATTATGTAGACAAAATGGTAAAATTGTTGCCATCCTTTCATCTTTTCTACTTAAAAAAGTTTGATGATTCTTTGTTAATAAAATGTGCTGCACAGATAAACTTTCCTTGCATTTAATCTAAAAATTTGGGTTGAAAAACGAATGCTAAAGCAGAAATTGTAAACTTTGATTCATGCCGATTATGCACACTTACAGCATTTGGCTAAATATTGTGATCTACGTGTCATATGGATACATATAGGCCTGTTGTAGTCTGTAAATCAAGTTTTTACTCTTTTTACCTGAGAGTAGTGTCACCTGTCCTTTTTCATTTTTGGACATCACATTGGTTTAGAAGCTGCATTTGATAGTTTATAAACATGCAACCAATCACATCGTGTAATATCTCCTGTGATTTTCAGCACCGTAGCCCGGACAGCATCACTGAGGGGGCGGGGCTTGTTAGAATAGTTCTGCTTTTTGATTGGTCGGTTCTGGCCAGCAACAAATCCCGTTTTTTGTCCTGGGCCCTGGTTCAACCCGGGCGGGTAAAGCCAACGGATGCGGGGGTATGTGCGTAAAGAATAGACCTTACGTCACGTGATCGCCTCTTACTCCTAAACCGATCGTTTGAGGAATAGCGTAACATATTTCTGTCCCAACAGCGCCAGATCCGACTGATTCCTTCGATGTGTTAATGTCGATTAATCCATAGGATGCTATTTAAACGAATTGAGGAATTTTAGCGACGTTCTCGGACTAAACGGGAGGTAAGGCGTCTTAACCGCCGCACTTTCATTCATAAACTAATATTAAAATAGAAAGAATTCAAGCTTTAGTGAAGCCATAAAATCTGCAGCCTGGGTGATTCATTGTGAGGAGTTTAGGTTTGACCTGCTCGGCGTCCGGATGGAGAAGCACCGATGCTCCGTGTCGCACAGGCTGAAGGACGCTCCTCCATCGCTTGAGATCACGATGCACTGTGCCCTACTGCAGCATCACCACCATCCGCAGAAAGACACACACATTTCAGACAATTTCAGGATAAACACGCATAAAACCAGCCAAGATCAGGTTTAATTTTCGTGGCAGATATTGTATTGTTTTGTGGCAGGAAGATGCCCTTCAGAGCTACTCACTCATCCACCATCATATGTGGCTTACAAATTGTCAGATAATGTTGTGGCCGATTACAGCCTATTGGAAGGTTAATAAACAGAACGTTTTCCGGTATATATTGTGTTATAGCTTATATAAACTCTATAGGCCTATTTGGGTTATTTTCGCCCATTGATTATGAATACATATCAGGAATCGCGACAAGGCCACACTATTTCCTCCCGCTCACTCATCAGCTGTAATATGTGGTCAAAGGAACATGTTTTTTTGTCGATTTCATGAATGATGCACCAGTATGGGTGGATACAGCGTAGGGGCTGGGCACCACCTCTAATAGAGATTTAAATGTGTTATCCCAGTGAGGTGTATGCATGCAAAGACACGAAGGCCCATGGAGGATTGTGGCCTGTTGCCCACAAGTGGAGCGGTGAGAGTGATGTTGCACTTCATGAAACAGCTCTGTTCTTTCTCTGCAGTTTTGGGTTTTTAAGGCTGCTGGGATTAAAAGTCTGTGTGCCTGTTTGCAAGTTGAGGAAATCACTGAACGGTCATCATCATGGCAGGTAATCTTTACTTTCTATGCACTTACACACTGTGCATGTGATGTTAGAATCAAAGCACAAAGCTGGATGTTTATGCAAAATCAGCCCATCTATAAAGGCGGAATTGTAATCCTTCCATGCAGCTGTCTTGACTTGATTTCATTATGAATTTGGTGCCTGTGTGGGCAACTGATATATATCTTTGTATCCTAGAGAACAACTTCCCTCCTCTTCCTCGATTCATCCCACTCAAGCCATGTTTTTATCAAGACTTCAACGAGATCCCAGACCAATGTCGCACCATGTGCAAGAGGCTCTACTATCTTTGGATATGTGAGTGCATCAGCAGAAAAAGTTTGTGTGTTGACCTTACAAATACAGTTTCTATTACTTCAACCAAAGTTTTAGTATATATGGTGCTTGCGTCAAGGTATAAGCTGTTAACATGTCCACCGACTCTGTTTTGTCATGCAGTGACACTTTGTTTTAACCCAAAATATTATGAAAGCCTGGAGCATCACTGACACTCCAATGCGGCTGTCAGACAAGACTGACCAGTTTCACAAAGCCAGTTTGTTATTGTTGCTGTTTTCATCTGAATTTTCATATTTTGTTTGAAATATTGTGACTAAGTTTGTTTGGCATGGTTGCTGTCTGCTCTGTGTTTTGTAGCTAATTTTTTACAAATCTAACAATAAGACAATTATTAGTTTCATGGTCAAATATCACTTCAGGTAATTTCCAAGCAAAAATGTGAAATTTCTTTGTTTCAGCTTGTTAAATGTGATGATTTGCTGGTTTTTTTTACTGTATATGATTGAAAAATACGTTTTTGGGGGTTTTTATCTGGCAAAAGAAGATATTTGAGGACAATTTTGGCTCGGGTGATAAACAAACAACATTTTACATTGTTACAATGAATAGATTATTGTACAATGAATAGATTAATTATCTAATCTATCAACTAAGGATATATGTGGCTGATTAGTCAGTCAAGAAGACAGTTGCTGGTTGCAGCACTTAGTGATAGCAGTCCGTGAAATAATCATTTGTCAAATTGTAATATTAACACCTGAGCATCATGGTATCTTTTTCATTATCACATAGGTTCTGCCACTTGAAATCGTAAATGTAAGTCTGGTGAAATAGTTGATTTAGTTTACACATAATGTTTGGTACCTCGGAGTAGAAACTGTGTTATGTGTGCTTAAGTAACTGTAGCTCCACTTTAGATTAGTTTAAATTATTGTAGCTTTAACATAGAACTCAAATTGTGATGTTGAGTAAATGCTGAGATTCATAGTGATTCAGCTGTGCTGATTTATGAGTAATGCAGCCTATGGAAATTTTGCCATAGAGGTTTTTGTCTTCATACTGTGCTCATCCTTGTTTCTTCTCTCTGATGTTGACAGTGAATAGTGCCACGCTGGCTGTTAATCTCATTGGCTGTCTGGCGTGGATGTGTGGAGGCGGTGGAGCAACCAACTTCGGCATGGCCATCCTGTGGCTCATCCTCTTCACGCCCTGCTCCTATGTGTGCTGGTTCAGGCCCATCTACAAGGCCTTCAAGTGAGCTGCTTCCACTCTGAGCGTACATAATACCAGGACCTGCTGTCCTGCTGGTTTACACCTTTTTCTGACACTCTTACTCCTCCATATGCAGGACCGACAGCTCCTTCAACTTTATGGCTTTCTTCTTCGTCTTCATGGCCCAGGTGGTGATCAGTATTATCCAGACTGTTGGCATCCCTGGTTGGGGAGTGTGGTAAGGACTATGAATTAATTAGTACCAGACACAGATACCTAAAGTTTTAATATCTGTGTTTAGTACAGTTAAGGGACAAATAAAGAGAAAACAAGGTCTCAAAGTTGTTAAGCAAACTAACACGAAACCTTCAGTGCTCCTCTGCATAAACTCTGAACGTAAATCACAAAAAAAAAACACATTACTTTAATGTGGAGTTATAAGGAGATAATGGCATCTCAACAAGCGTCACACTTAATCTGACTGTAGGCCTGTTCAGATTTGACTGAGTTAATAGCTTAAAACTGCACCAACATGCACATGTCTCTTATTACCTCATGCAATATCTCTGCCCCGTGTCTCTCTTACTTCCTACATAAACCCTTGAACTCTCTTGCCCCCCCCCCAGGGAGGTGCATTACACAGTCTGGCAGCCATAAACCAATGATTACATATAGACATTTTTGTGATAATGGGGATATGCCGGATAACAAGCAGGTATAATATAACAGGTGTGACATATCACTAACCTTTTTATTTTCCCCATCAGTGGCTGGCTGGCTACCATCACCTTCTTCAGCACCAACATTGGCTCAGCTGTGGTCATGTTGATTCCCACCATCATGTTCACTGCAGTGGCTGTGCTCTCCTTCATCGCTCTAACAAAGGTGAACAATTAATTTCTCCTTCTTGCTATAAGAGGGTTTTTTTCTGATTTTGTGGGCTAAATTTGGTATATATAGATGTCATAACCTTGTAGATTACACTGACAGAAAACATTCCCCTGTTTTCCAACATCAATCACAATCAAAACTTGTAGCAGTATGTTTTCAGCCGGTAACTTCATTAACCTGTGATCATGTCATATACAGGCATCATACATACTTTGGAATATCTCTGATCGACAGAATTGAAATAAGTAGACTTTTAATACAGAAATGATTTGTCTGATAATGTACAACTTAATGAAGTCAATAATGTAGAAGTACCTTAAAAAAACAAATGAACTGAGTGGATTCACATCAGCCTGAGACATTTGTCAGCATAAATCAGTGTTGGCTGTCTGAGGGGAAGAAAAATAAAAATGCGCCAGCTGCATGCAGTGAGGGAGCCAGCACACAAAAAGTCATGATGCAGCACAACAGTTTCAAAATCTGTTAAGACTGAATTTGTTTGTGTGACTCAGATTTAAATTTAAAGCAAAATTTTGTAAATTAACAGCTTAAAAATCTTTTTGATGGCATTAACAGGATTAAGCAATAGTGAAAGGCGTCTGTCTGTCAGCTGTTTTGCTGTCTATATGTTTGTTGGAATGTAAGTGATGAAAGACTATAATTATCGGCTCCACACAGATGTTGCACCAATCAAATCACAATCCTGACATCATTGTACCACCTGGAGCTCCACTAATTACAAGAAATGATTTCATATCAGTTTGACTTCAATTCTGTCTAACATATTTTCCTGAAACACAGCAGTGATGGTAAAATGCCTGTTAAATATCTTTGCAGGTTCATAATTTCTACCGCGGCAGTGGTGGCAGCCTGGGTAAGGCCCAGGAGGAGTGGGCTACCGGGGCCTGGAAGAACCCCCACGTCCAGCAGGCAGCTCAGCAGGCGGCCATGGGAGCAGCGCAGGGAGCCATGCAGCAGAACCAGTATTCAGCGGCCCCCACCTACAACTACGACGACCCGATGTAGGACAGTGGAGGGGGGCCAGGCCACTGTGTGGGAGAGATAAAAAGGGATCAATTATGAACACAATTCAGAATTAGGTGCCCTTCATTATTACACTGTACAAGCTGAATTCAAACAGAACAAAGTCATGTTTTTGGTGGAAGTGTACTTTTATTGAATTCTTTTTTTAAAAATCTTTTATGCTGCTCAATTTTAGCTGGGCAACATGTGTGTGTTGCTTTTCAACAGAGACACATAACTTAGCTGAAACAAATATCCTGAGCTCCATCAGTTTTATTCAGGTCGGTTCACATGTGGTCAGAGTGACTTCTCCACCCTCGTCTGTGTCACACTTTTAAAAATGACCTTTAATATGTCTTTTGATGTACTGCAGTAGCTACATTGTTACAAGTGTTTACTTAAATTATTCTCAAAGGTCACCATATGTGAAAACATTTACCCCTCAGATGATGTACTGTAGTGTCTTGCCATTTGCTGACTAATATATAATATATAACATTGAGAAAATTTTAATGAATGGTTTCCTATTACAGAAATGGCTCCAGACAATTGGGAAATGGGCTAATTTGCTCTTTTGCCCTGAGATTGATAAGACAATTAATGTTGCTGTTCCATCTGTATAAGAAATATGAAGATATTATCCTTTTAATGCTGACCAAGAGTTTCAACCTATGTTTCTTTTCTTTATATGTAAACTTTGTTTGTTAAACAAGAAAACGTTGAACTTAGCCAAAGTCATGACAAAAGAATTGGCATTTCAATTTATACAAAAATGTAAAAGTTTACAAGAGGGTCAATAAAGTGTCAAATAAATCGTCTCCCAACATATTTAATCAGAGGAGGTAGTATATCTGTAATATCTGGGTTTAAAATACCAGAGAAAACCCTTTACACTTTGCGATTTGGTGACCTTAATGTTTTTTACTGATGAGAAATTGCTCTGCATCAGTGAACATTTCATTTAATATATTTTTTTCATTACATAGTGTGATAGCTGGTTTTAAAATCTACCTTTGAAGCCCTTTGAGTGTCAACATATTGGGCTTTTGACTCCATTTATCACCATTATTGAGCCACTCAGGGTGTTTGGTGTTTGTTGTCACACGCTTATTATGTGTTTAGCAGGTTGACATTGGTGAAACAAAATAATTATTACTCCTTTAAGTGAAGCACATGCTGTTTTTAGGATCGCTATTCATTGGATAAAGACATTCCAAATCAAGGTTGTACAACCAAAACACAAAAACACAGTTTGGACACTCAGTAAATAATCATAATCATTGTTGTAGGTGGTCATAGCTGTGTATGAAGTGATGGATGTTTTTCCCCTTTGGCAAATTCTCCCACTCACCCCTCCATGTAAATGCTTAAATTACTTTTTGTTTCCGAAGCTCTGGACTTCTGGCCTTAGTGTGTCATTCTGTGGCTGTCGGTGTTATTCTATGAGTAGGTGTAATATGATGTTTCTATAAAAGAAAATAGACTATAAAATAACTGGAGCCAATTATTTCTTTATGAAGTGAAATTAAATGAGCTCAAGTCTTCTTTGAAACTTCAAGAACTCAGTAGATGGTTATTGCAGTGAATCAGTGTTAGACCTGAATCAGATGTGAAGATATGTATCTGAATGCTCGTTATTTCAAAAACCTGTGACTCGTCTTGTCTGATTGTAATGATGTGGTATTCAATAAGCTGTTTGTTGTTTTACTTCTCTGTTACTTTTTTTTTTTTACATACCTATTTTGTGTATTCTGGATGATGTGTGGATGAGTTTGATGCACGTGTGTTGTGTCTTTCCATGGCTGTGGGTAACAGATTTTAAACATTTTTTTATTATATGTTTTTTTGAAAGTTTTTAAGTTGTTTTTGCACTGGGTTACCTGTTGACATCAGTACAAACTAAATTCACAGTGAACCACAGTGAAGCAATATTAAAATAAATATATCAAAAACAATAAATTATTAGGATCAACAAGAGGTTAAAAAAAGTTAGGAAAATGAGCCTGTTAAGTATAATTTAAAAACTGCGTAACATTTTCACCAGCACATGCACATACAGTAGTTATGAAGTTAAACCCTGTAAACTGTACCATTCATGTGCTCATCTGTTATTAATGCACAAAGTTTAGCCGATCAGTTCTATAAACTAAGTGTAAAGTATGCACAAAGATGATCAAACAAGCAACTTTTCTCTGTGTGTAGTGAGTTATCCTGGTTTCTGGTGAGTTTTTGGATCAGTCCAGACTTTATGCCATATGTACATACAGCACAGTTAATGTGATTAAGGGAAGTACAGCTGTATAGTTAGCGTGTAGCAGGAACTGCAGTGTTAATACTCTGCACTTCATGTTGCTGTATCCGAGCTTCAGAAAGCCATTCCCCATTTACAGTACTCCCCCATGTTCCCACATGTACTGTATGCTGTTTGATATGTATTAACATGTACTATATCATAACTAGATATAAATATATAATTACTTGAGGTGAGGTTAATATTTGCCATGGACAAACACATTCAGTGGAAACATGCTGTAATTAGGTTGGTGAAACGATTGAGGAGGCTGTGTCTCCATGAGTGACGTCAACGAGGAATACATTTTTGTGTATTACTTTTGTATTATTTGGTCTTACCCTTATAGATATTAAATAGTTATTGTTGCACCCTGTTTTGTTATTTGATGAGTCTGCACACACGCTTTCTACACACAAAAGCCAGAATCTCTCTTACCATGCTGGAAGTGTTGAACATCACATCAACATATTGATGATTTTTTTTTTTTGGGTTAGAAAAGAGGACTTTTCCCTTTAAGAAAAATCTTATTTTTCTTAGAATAAATACAAAGTTAATTAATGCTCTCGGAAAAACATGTAAGGACAGTAAAAATTAAGCAAAAATTTCAGTAAGAACCCTTTATGGGGATTTGCTGCCAAGATGGCAAACACTGCCTTTGTAATTGTCTCTCATCAATCTATAAGCAAGTCAGCATGATGTAAAAGCATCAAGTATTATTCATGTAAAATATCAACATCAGACCAATTAATCTGTGATCTATTGAGACAATAAAAACTCAAATAATACACAGGAAAAGGCAGTAACAGTAATAATCTTAAAATTCTTTATTCATAAACTTGATGCAAGTTTACAAATTACTGTACATGGTCAAAATTTCTTCAAATGGAAAATGAAAAATAAAAGAAAACCAAAGCGAGCCAACAGTGCCAGACTTGTTCATCTGTTTGTTGGTGCAAGAAAATGAACTGATAATTCAGATTAATGAATCTTTTCAACACACAGTCCAGTTAGAGAAGCGTGCAAGTCTGTTCACCACAGCATGTCTATCAAACTTCAATCATCTCTTATCTTCTCTGACGAGAGTTTTGGCATTTCAAGGGAGGCGTTCACACAGGTGGCTGTGTAGTAGGGAAGGTTGTTACTTTACTTTCCAAAGGTTTATGGTTGAAAATTTTTTCATGTGTCACCAAACAACACAAGCCCTCTAGAGGTGAGGACAGTTCTTGATAATAATATCTGATCATTCTTCCCTCAAGCTGTACCAGACTTGTAACAACAGGATGTGGAGAGGAGTGCCAAAAACGGAAATGAATATTTTTCTAGATCAAAAACATTTAGTTCAGAATGTGTTTGTTGTTTTACTTGACCTCTCCAGGCACATTGTTACCACTTGTGCAAATATCTTTGTCAGGAATCTTTAAAGATCACACACTGAAACCAAATCTGCGTCTGCAAAAAATACTACAGTGAGTGTTAATGAGCTATTAAGCTATTGGTGGCCACTGTGTTCCTGCAAATTTGTTAAAATGGCATCTTTCTGTTAATGTTTTTCTACCCACTTTGTTTGAATTAAAAAAAGCACGTGGTCTATAACCTTCTAAAGCTCATTACATTTTCTGTTCCTGACATCGATCAGTGGTTGGGTAAGCCTACGTGTCAGCAGTAAAAGTGTTAAGTAATGCCAGAAAACAACCCAAAACCCTACATGTACAGATTCCCTTCCTAAGTATTGTTTGTTACCTGAGTTGCCATCCAAACATACTTTTGCAGACAGTGTTAACAAACTGTTAAAAATCAAACAGACAGATACAGTGTGTGTCTTATAGTTTTTGAGAAAGACAAATGATGTACACGGTGTGGTCAAAGTTAAAACATACAGAGTTTCAGGATAGTTCTTCATCAAAAGCGACACTGAAACACATCTGTGGTACACTGTTGAAGGGAAGGAAGCCCTGCAAATAATGGATGTTTAGCCCCTAGAGGAGGGGGTGTGAAAAGTCATGTAACAGGGTAGCAGCTTTAAATCCAAACAGAGCGACAGCAAACCACAATTATCAATGTATATCAGGAAGATGTGATGTACAAACTTGCTGCAAAACTGGGTAGAATGATGAAAAATAATATCCAAACAACCTTATTTACTCCCTTTGCAAAGCCCATCTCTGCACGGTGACTATAATCAAATCAAACTGTATTTTGTAACAGCAGTTAAGACGAGGATCTCCTGGAACATGCTGTTAACTTTGCACACACAGGGCTTCATTTTCAGCATCAAACTAGCCATCAACCTCTACAGCTATAATCAATAGAAAGACCAATAACCAAACTGAGCACTTGCGGGACTGATGTGTTAGCAGAAATAAGGCAAACAGTGCTCTTCAACTTCAACATTACATCTTTTAGAACTTTCAAAACCATGCCATAACGCCAATTTTCTCATCTCCTGGTGAAAATGTATCCACATATCCCCTTTCCAGGATATTTAATATGCAAATTATGAGATGCTCCTCATTTAATCATCAACCTGGTGAATTTGTCCACCGACAACAGTGAATGTGGTTGCACTTTGACTCTGCTTGGCTGAATATTCTTCACTCATTTTAATCAGGGCTAAAAGATACCAAGTGGTAGGTAACTGCAATTAAATATAATCTTCAAAAATATGAAATTTGGCTCATTTCTTGTCTAGGATGCTCAAAATAATAATAAAAAAAGCCAAATAATATTTCTAAAACAATATTTGCACTTATGTACCAGCTAATTTCCAAAAGAAAATGGGGGAAAAATGCTGTCAATAAAAACAGTGAGATGCCAACGAAGAGCTTCAGGATCAATCTTCTTTTAAAACTTTCATTTAAGGAGGGGTAACTGAAAGTCTGTGAAGCCCACTTTATCAAAGCAGCTAAAGAAAAAGCATTTCCCCACATTTAAAAAGGGAGAAAAGTTTTTTTTTTAAGACAAATGAGCATATTTAGAAAAACAGGACTAGTGACACCCTCACATCATCTTCCTCCCTAAAACACTAAGGGGGGGGAAGGCGAGTGAAACCAGAATTAAGTCTTTTTCCTGGAGTGGGGTGAAGAAATACTTGTCAGATGAGCCAGCAAGATGGTTTCCGCAAGAAAGATGATGCATCCCCAGATAAGTCAGAGGGGGGAAGTTATTCCAAAGAAAACAAGATACTTTGACCCAAAGACATGTTCTCAGTGCATAGTGGTAGAAGCTCCTTATCCATCCTCTTTGGGTGGTGTGTACCAGCCTGTAAAACAAAAAGAAACCCCTTTGCCAATGGATCCATACCACTGTGTGTCTATAAAGCCCAAATCATTCAAGAATTTTACAATTTTACATTTACTCACCATTCTTTTCATGAATCTGCACAAGGGATTTGTATGACTGTTGTGCTCTGGCAAGATTGTACTGGTTCTAAAAAACAAGTAATACTCTTTCAGATGTACAAAAATTGCCCATAATGCAGAGGGTACTATGTAGACAGTCAATCAACAGAAGACCACAAAAAGTTGCCACTACTTTGTGTCTGGGTGGGGTATTTCATTGCATATAATTGCTGATCTCTCTCTTCCATAAATACATACATACATGAACATTTATATTTTTTGCTAGTATAACTACACCAGTAAACAGTCTGTGAAAACAGCCACTATGGGGTTGAGCATTTGAAGTAATGGTAGCAGAAGTAATACAGGTAATACGCTGAAACTATCACTTCTTCCTTATTACATATTAAGCAGTAGAAGCAGCTAGTGGGATGTCAACAGGCATGGTGATTCAGATAATAAGATGTCTTAATGATATCTGGCAAGGGTAGTACATATTTGTGGCTAAAATTAAAGTGTTATTAAATCACATCTAGTTTTTATCTGGATATGAGACACTTGAGATGGAAGGTGTTAAGGGACCTAAGATTTTCTTGGGACTCTATTCCCATCAACTTATTTTTCTGACTGAAACAACAAGATACACAATTATGATATCTTAGAGCCTTTGTGTACTTTAAAGTGCATTTTAAATCATTAAATAGTGCCCCAATCTACTGTACATTTTCTTTCTCATTTTTTTTAGGTAATTACCTTTTGTCTTTTGTTCATACAAACATGTGCAACACCATGAAAGCTTTAATGAAAATTGTTCTCAAGTGTGCCTGGTTATCCATGTTAATAGAACTCATTGCTTTGAGTACCTCTGTTTCTGCCTTTTTAACACACAAAGGTAAGGCAACTTTGAATGAGATTATTCGAAACAGAGGGTGCTTTAAGATGTGGTCAAACAAAAGCAGAGTGTCGACAACTGCCATCAGTTACCTTATTGGCTCCGAACTGCACTCTGGCTTTTCCTTTAACCAGAGTTGCATTTATCTGCATAATCACAGACTCTATGGAATAGGCACTGCTCCAGCCCTGAAAAGACACACAAAGAACCAAGAATCCTGTAACGGTTTAGGAACTTAAGTTGAGAAAACTAATGTAATGGGGGACATCAAATGCATTTCCATACCTGTTTTGTGAGAAGCTCCATGCACAAGGCCCCTCCCCCAAGTACATAACTGAAATAGAGGAAAAACATTCATGTATGTATGACTAACTACTGTTAAACAAGTTCAAACTAAATATCTTGTTTTGACATTTTGGGCAGGCTCTGATTTTTGCAAAGAGACTATTTGAATGTAGAAACTGCTCTGAACTTTAATGTACTAAGAAACTGAAGAAATGTTTTCCAAGAAAACCTGTTTATTGAAATGATTTATAATCCAAACCTTTCGACCTTTAGTAAGCAGAACATATAGTGTAAATTATTTAAGGTTAGTATTTCATTCTACTCACCCTCCGGACAGCACAGGTGAGACAACCCGTACAAAAGGTGGGTCAAAAGGAAAATTATCCTGTCAAATGAAGAAAGAGTGAGAGAGAACAACAAACAAAATCAAGAGATATCTCTTTTCCCCAAAACAACTAAAAAATATCTTCACAGAACTCACTTTATATGAGAAATTGAGGAGAATGTAGTCCACTCCTTCCTTTTCTTTTAAGACCTGCAAGTCACTATGTAACGGACTATCTGGGTCTACCCTATAATATGGAAAGCAGTCAAATCAAACAAAAAACACAATAAAATACAATATTTTCAAATGTTTGAAATTTTACAAGGAAATAATTGTGGGAACTTACGTCCTTAACTTGACATGCCATTCATAAAGGCTGTCACTGACTAGTTCAACTGAATAAATACCTGTGAAAAAAAACACAGAGCTTTACTTTAATATGCTGTGAGATGTTAAGGTGATAAAAGTAAGATCTGTAGGGGAATGTGTCATTGTAGTCACCCGTCTTGTAACTCTGTGATCTGTAGATCTCCCTGAGTTCCTTCATTAGGCGGTCTGATGCTTGCACAGAGCCAGACACTGCACCCTGCAACAGAAATCACAAGGGTGAATCCCATGACCGTATGGACACCAGTGCAACGGGGTAGGCAGAGATCCTGAGGTGAAAATCCTATTCATTTCCATCCATCAAAAATTTTAAATTTCAGCCTTTTTAACACTGAAAGAAAAAAAACATTTTCTCCTTTAGTAAAAAAAAAGTGAATTATGAATGAACTTTTCCAGTAAAAGTGCACGAGAAACCTTGATCGTGATGCTTGTCAATGCAGCAATAAATAAAGATATTTTAAACTGAACTTAATCTGAATAAATTGAGCACCTTAGATTATTTAAGGTTTGCACAAAGTCAGGATCATTTTAGCTGCTACAGTCTGACTGCAAAAATAAAACTGTTCAGAACTTTGATTTCATGAAATCACCTGCCATCCTCTTTCACTCCTCCTCCTCTACTGATGAGGCAGCTGTGTTTTCTGATAATGTTTGACTGCGCTGCTGCTGCAGCAGCCACACTGTGTCAGCATTGAAAGGAACGATGAGTCTGCGTTTTGACTGCAGTGCACTGATCTGAACATGGCCAAACTGACTGAAAAATGTAATTCATTGAAAGAAATACAAGAAGACACTTTATGTCTACAGCATAAACCTTTGGTGGTGTGAAACTTCTTTAGTAGCATTAAGTTCTTAGAAACAGCTCTATTTAACCTAATTGTTCCTGGTAAGCAAAATATCCAAAGCTGCTGACCTCTTTCTCAGGTTGAGTTTGGGTTGGAGTCTATGCTTCATTAAATGTGGTTGACATTCAAAAGAGAATTTCCAGGGAAAAACAGTTCAGTTCCTCCACTTCACCCCTGACATAGTTATCAAAACTAAATAAAGAAAAACAAAAATTGCATGAATTCTTACATTTAAGTGATCTTGTCTCTGGTTTTTACGAATCTTCTCCAAGATGGCAAGATTTTCTTTTTCAATTCCATCATCTTCTGACTTTTTTCCATCGGCTGGCTCCTCTTCTTTCATGTCATAATGGTCCAGGTCTTGGTCCAGGTCAATGTCCTGCTGCCATTTTAACAGTTACATTTAGGAAACAGGATGTAAAACAAATCCGACAACTAAGACTAGAACATGGGTTCACTGAATAGTTATTGATACACATAGGTACCTCTCCCATTTCTTCCTCCTCTTCCTCTTCAGATGTCACCTCATCTGGTGGCCCATGCTGCAGTGCAGGGAAACACTGTGAGTTGACATACAATGATCTTTTACATCAAATTTTTATTTATTTTTCAGGTCTGCACCTTTCGTTCTTGGGTAATCGGACAAGCGGGTAGAGGCTGATCAAGCATTTCAACATCCGGATGTTGTGGCAGGTTGTAAAGCCGACAGAGATCACAAATGAGGCGCTTCAACTGCTGAAGAAGCTGCAGATTAAATCATCACGTTAAAACATCAATAATGACAAGACTGAGGAATTTTTTTTACCAAATTTCTACTGTTTTAGCACTAAACATATGAGAAACTATCTAATGAAGTGAGCCTCCATGCATAGATCCTTATCAGCCAACTCACCAATGTGCTGCCTTTTCTCACATCCTCTAGGCGCTCCAACACTTCAGCAAGACTAGGATCATCAGAGTCAACAAACCATATTGGGGGTGTTGAGGGATAGGATTCCTGCAACAGAGGCAACAGAATGACAGGATAAAAATTTAGCCGATTGTACTTGTGTGCTAACAGACTTCTTGAAAAATTGTATGTTAACAGAGAACACTGATTTGAACAGTGAGCAACACTATGAGATTTTCATTATTCAGAAAATACCAGTTTCACAGAATCATGGTGTAAAGTTAAAATTATAATTCTTACTCTTATTATTAACACAATAATTACTATTATTAGTTTCAATGCTCTTTAAAGTGATAAAGACAAAAGTGGTTTTCTGGTTGAGCTAACACCCTATTATAATTTCACTAAATATTGATGAGTAACAAGATAAATGTTAATATTCATACACTAGTTTATTGAACTTGTTGCCCATGGAAATCTATTAACTAACTATTACATATCACACTGGAAGCTACAAATGATTGTCTGTCTTTGCCCATGCAACATCTCACTGAAAACACGATTTGTCTCCTGCCTAACCTTACAGCCCTGACACGCTCAGTCGAATCCGGCCAGGTCATTTTACTATAGGTTGGCTACTTTTCCTGCTCCTATTCATTAATTCCACATACAAGCAGAGCACACATGGTATGATCTTTTAAAAAAATATTTTTAATGCTACATATATGCATTTTATTGATTGCATGCATTTTACATGCATTATACAAGTAAAGTTCTTTTGCATTAGATATCAGGGTTCAGCTGACTATGCAGAGCATAAGAGAAAAGTTAGTGCCTGAAAAATTCCAAAAAATTTCACATTCTCTGCGAAAAGGCCCTCTTTGGAAGAATTTTGATTTGATTACCACAACAAAAAAGTGGGCCAATTGGTCAGGGTAGGCTTTAAATCAAGATTTATTTTTTTCACTTCTGGGTCACATAACTTGGTAACATTATCTACTGCATTAAGCTTTTCACCACTGGACAGTAGCAATATTTATAGGCATGATTGCTGGTGGCTCTAGCAGTTATGTTTGAGGCCTATAATAAATTTCTCCTTTATGAGTGTGTGTTTTTCCAGAGAGAGCTTTAAGTGATACTGGTATCAGTTTCAGGCCAAAAATTTGCTCATTTGCAAGGCTGGCTGATGTGTCAGGCTGAGAATCTTTCCTTAACTTGTTATTTGGGATGGATGGCAATAATGGGAAAGATTTGTATGCTTGTGCACAACCATTTCATCAGCCATACTGTGTATAAACAATACAGCTATATATGCATTACACCTGAGTTTAATTACTTTGGCTCACAAACTGGCAGGAGGAATTAATATTGGTTTGTTTTTTAACACCTTTTTGTTAGTAAGGAAAAAGTCAGATACAGTTTATCAGAGCTTTTAGAAAAAATACAACAATAATTGTTTAGAAAGCAGGCACTATTAATAAGTTGGAAAACTATTATTAAAACAATTCAGGTATGAATAGGATATAAAAACTTGCTTTGTGTAGATTATTAAAGCGCAGCACCTGCTATGTTTCCTAAAGACTGTGAATACAATATTAAGAGGTGTTTGTATTGTTCTCAAACAACTGCCTTTCAATATTTCAGTTCTCTATCTTTTTTCTGAGATTTCGCATAAACCATCACAGGCAAAACATTGACATATCATAGATACGACTCCTATTGGATCACGTCATATATATCTTCTCAAACATATGCCCAGTGGTACAAATCGCCACAGATTACTATGGAACAGATTATCATTCCTATTTCCACAGACTTCTAACCTTTGTCTCCCCACCAGCTCTTCCTACCAATTGGCTGGCTGTATCAGGTGGGTTTAGTCAATTAAGTGATAGTGACCACACATGATCAGACATGACATATATACAGGTCTTGGAGGCAGAATAGACTGAACCAAGTGATTAACAGCCAACCACCTTATACTTACTTTTCAGTTTTCAGTTTTTAGTAGGTAGATGGTGAATGTACTGTTTCTTAGAGACTGACCTAGTTTAAGTCTCAATAGTACTGGGTTATCATAACATTTTAATAAGCCTGTTTGAGTCCCCCAAAACAAGAATACAGTAAGTGGAAGTGGGTGTGCGGATGGTACTTAGAGATGAGGTTGTGGTCAGGATGTTAGGATGAGGTGTGAATGATCTGTGCCACTTAATCCGAGAGTGAGCCTAAAATGCAAGACACTTAGACTTCGTGACTGTATCATCATGTCTGAAGATTATTTACACAACTTAAAATGAATGTACACCACCTCAAGGAGTTGTTGAGTTGGTGTTGATTCATTAAAAATAGGCCCATCTGACATTATCTACTTTTAAAAAAATGTATGTGCAGCCAAGCTCGCATAATTAGTTGGCTGAAAAACATAACACAAGGTTAAGTACAGTGCAGACTCCTTCATATCTACTTTATATCGCTTTCTAGGTGTCCGGATAAAAGAAACACCAACGTCACAGCTTTAATACATGCCAGTAAGTTCGTCAGAGGGATCAGTCTATTTTCTGAAAAGGCAGAAAACAGTAACGTTAGAGCATTCCATTAAACCGCCTATATTTTAACGTTGAAGATGTTTAAGGGACGGACCGCTGAATGCCTAAATAAATAACAGCTGTGTTGTTGCAAAAGTCCCCCTGTACCTAAGCGAATAAACGCTAAGATTTTATAAGATACGCAGGTTCAGCAGTTAGAAAGTTAGCAGCCATAGAACTGCAAACAGTAACGCAGTTATTTTGGCTAACAAGACAAGCTAGCGTCAACGTTACTTTCAGTTAACAGGCTAAAGCTACCGCAGCGTCGTTACTAACCGACGTTTTCTTGTATACTTTTTCAAAGTGAATTAAACACTCCTGTTGTGGTGTTCTCTTTGATCAACGGGGTTACTTAAACCTTCACGTCCAAAGACAACGTTAACATAAAAGCGAGCACTTTATTCGTATTGAATTAGTAAACACGGAACCTTCCGCCGAATGATTTGGTTTCAGTTGATAGTCAGTGGCTGTGTTAGCTTGTGCGCAGAGCTGGCCTGGGCTTACCGTGATGTTGCAGTGAATGATCAGCAGCTTCTCCCCTGTTACATTGAATTGGCAACTGAGTTCGTCGGGTTTCCAGTCTATTATTCTGAATCGTTCGTGATTTGGGTCAAAAATTGACTCCAAAAACTTCAGTTCGGCCTTCAGCCCCGAAACCGACATCTTCTACTCATCTCAAACCACCAGGCCGCTGGCAGAGGGGAAGTCGGGGCGGGATGTGACCGCGCAGTTGAGTCGCTCTATACGGATCTCGCATGTTAGCGTGAGAACAACAACAAAGGGCTGGAGGGTGAGGTTTATCATGCACACTGTCAGGAGTATCCAACAGTTATGACACAATACTATTTTATTTGAATGTTAATTATTTCTTAAAAATAATCTTTTTATTTTTTGTTATGCTTTTTATCTGACACTATTTGTAATCATTGTAGTGTCCATAACCCAAAGGAACCCAGAAAACAAGAGGAAAACATTCACTCTGATTTTTATATATATATAGGCTGTAATAAGTGTAGAATATAAAATAGCCAAGAAAAAAAGACCTTGGTAAAGTTTTTCGAAAAGTGGGACTGGATAATCAACTGGGCAAGGTGGGCACCTGCCCTAGAGCCCCAGACCTGTAGAGGCCCTAGACGCTCCACATTGGCTGTGTGACAGTTTGTTTTTGGTAACTGGTAACTGTTTGGGAATGTTATACCTACTGGGTCCTGCATTATCACACCATCCCCCAGTTTTAACACACTTTAAGCTTTAAATTTGTAATATGTGTGATTTGGGGGTTTTAGTCTGGAATAGTATCTATGTGTCAAATAGAACAAAGCCAGTATCTACATTGTTCAGTGTGCTTGATGGGCTCTTCCAGGCAAAAGGAATCCCGGGGAAAATAATTGCCTAGGACTGACGCTAGATTCATCATAAAAAACATTGCTAAAATACCCCTTTAAAACTGTTTCATAACCAGACAAGCTGTTCAGTTGCCATGGTTAAAATTCCTCCCCCAGCTTTCACTTTGATATGATTATTATTAACAGTACCTATATTTAACATTATATATAACATCTAAATTTACCCTTATTTGTGTATTTTTTATACACAAAGACAGACACTGACTTCATAAATAATCTCAGCAAGTCTTTTTATGCAGTAAAATACACATATCCCATATTAAATCCTAGACTATATTCAAGTCAATACAAATTGAGCATTTAGTCTTTAATGTGCAATTTAATGAGGATATGCTTAATATCTAACTGAATGTATTTACTGATAAAGTACTGTGGAGTTGTGTACATAATTTATGTGCAGGAGATTACACAAGTTGCCTCCAACCTGGGGGTCACAACCCCCACAGCAAAGTCTCAAAATAAATCTGAAGGTTTGTGAGTTCATTAATGGGGTAAGCTAATACAAAAACAAAATATAACATAAATATTTGTTTTTTGTTTTCAATTTGCTATTTGTTGCTTTTTGCATTTGAATTACTATTTAATTGTGAGCACATAGAACTGCTCAGGCTATTTTGGCCTGTGAAAGCTTGGTAATTAACCAACAAACTCCTACAGAATGAATAGATTATTTGAGGTATGCTAAATACAACATTATATTGCAGTGTAATATTATGTTAAAGTTTGAAACCCAGAGAATTCTGTTTTTTTAAGTGCTCCATGCTTTTTTTTGAAAAATGCATGTGATTTTAGGACATGTAGCACCTTGCTTACACTACTGCTCTGTTCAGGTAAACTATCGAGAGCAATATAATGTTAGTTGCACTGACTTGACACTAGATGGCACCAAAGATACATTTGTTTTGCTTTCAACTAAACGTGAACTCTGTACCACTGTCTTGAACAGTACACACATTTTACTACAGGGCAAATATGTGCAGGAGTACGCTGGACACCTTTTATAACCGAGCTGTACATAGTCCATTAGAATTTACGTGGCTTGACACATGCAAGCTTGACTTTGAGAAACAGACTAGAGGGTGCACTGACGACTCTGTCTCCCCCAACCGTGCACAAAACCTGCCACCTTTAAGAATATCTAATACTGAGGTTGAACTGACACAGTTTGATTACTTTTCTTGTACCTGTGAATTTGGGTAAGTGTTCATAAAGAGATTGATTATTACCACATGTGTACTGAAATATGTTGTAAAAAATGACAGTGTTCTCTGCCAGTCTTGGCAGTTAAATGTTAGTGTAAAGTTTAACAGCAAGTAATTCTTGTTAGGTTATTGCAATATATTTATCAGTTTAATCTTTATTTTTAATGTATTTTAAATGTCATTAGCTGTATTAAACGCAATGCCCATCATGGGGTTAGTCGGAAAAATGACAATATTTTTTGAATTTTGTAGTTATGAGAACTTTTCATTTTCATTTACAGCACTTTTGTGCCCCGTATAAGATTTTCATTATTTAGACAGTCCAGCTCTATTTCATCAGTGTATTCTTTACTTATGTAAAAGTAGCAAACCAATTAAAGAATATGCCTAAAAATAGATAATTCCAAGTAAAAGTCTGACATTCACAACAGTCACAACTGATGCATGAAGGGGTAAATAATATTTCACTCCTTTACCTTGTTAAGGTGCCCTGACCTGACGGCTGTGAAATGATTGACAGGGCAGTAGAGAACACAATTCAAAATCTGTTATGTAAATCTGTAAACATTATTTCTTTTTTGCATAATGTTTTGACTGACCCCTCTGGCCTTATTCAGTTAACAGGAGAAAGGTCGCAGTGATTTTACAGATAACAATCAAATGGAGAATCGAGCTCAGCCACTGATTTAATCTTTAATGATACATTGTTATGATTATGATACCAAGTTTTATTCTGCAGTGAAAAATAAACTGTGAAAATAGCAGAAAAGTGAAAAATTCAATATTTCCTTCTTGTCAGACTGGACAAGCAGTATTCTCCTATTGACTTGTTTTTTTGTACATGAAGGCTTCTGAGGGACTCCAGCATGAAGGTGCCTCATTCATCTCTGATAATCTTTGCCCTCCTGTTCACACAACTGTCCAGTGCTTCTGGGGGCAAAATCCTGGTGTTCCCATTGGATGGAAGCCACTGGGTAAACATGAAGGTACTTATAGAGGAACTGCATACCAAAGGCCACGAGGTCACTGTGGTTCGGGCATCTGATAGCTGGTACATCAGTGAGAAGTCTCCTCTTTATACCTCTGTCACCCTTTCCTGCTCAAATGGATTTGAGCAGAACTTTGAAACCTTTTTGTCTCCACAGCTAGAGATCCGGCTTCGGGGTAAGCATACCTCTCTTTGGTCTCGCATCTGGAATCGTATTAAAATGCAGCAGCTGACGGTGGACCAGTTCAATCATTTCCATAAGGGAATGAGTGAAATGGTCTCTCAGATGTTTGAGGATGAAAACCTTATGCGGACTTTGCATGAGGCCAAATATGACGTGGTTTTAACTGACCCCGGCATTGGTGGGGGGGCAATCCTGGCCCGTAAGCTCCAAGTTCCTCTTGTTTTTAACGTCAGATGGACCATTCAAGGTGAAGCTCATTTCCTCATTGCCCCCTCACCTCTGTCATTCATTCCTTTCACTGCAACAGAGTTGACTGATAAGATGACCTTCCCTCAAAGAGTGTTGAATTTCTTTAGTTATCACTTTGGGATGTACACACTATCATCCATCACAGAACCTCATTACAAACCAGTAGTAAAGAAATACTTTGGTCCTGATGTGGATTACTCAACATTTTTCCTGGATGCTGATATATGGCTCATGAGGAATGATTTTATCTTTGAATTTCCACGTCCCACGATGCCAAATATAGTCTACATGGGTGGATTTCAGTGCAAGCCCTCGAAGCCGCTTCCTGCTGACCTGGAGGACTTTGTCCAAAGTTCTGGAGACCATGGTGTCATTATTATGACCTTAGGAACTTTACTCGCTGAGCTACCTCAAAATATTGCTGAGGAGATTGCTGCAGCCTTTGCCCAGCTGCCTCAGAAGGTTGTGTGGAGGTATAAGGGGCAAAGACCAGCCAATCTAGGCAACAACACACTGCTGGTCAATTGGCTGCCACAGAATGACCTCTTAGGACATCCTAAAACCAGAGTGTTTGTGACCCACGGAGGCACTAATGGGGTTCAGGAGGCAATTTACCACGGAGTTCCTGTTGTTGGGCTTCCCTTGTTCTTTGATCAGCCTGATAACCTCTCCAGAGTCAAAGCAAAGGGAGGAGCTGTGATAGTGGAAATTGCCATGCTTGAAAGACACATGTTTGCAGATGCCCTGAAGACAACTCTGTACAATTCCTCTTACAGGGAAAACATGCAGAGGCTGTCAAGGCTGCACAGGGATCAGCCCATGAAGCCACTGGACCAGGCAGTGTTTTGGATAGAATATGTTATCAGACATAAAGGGGCTCGTCATCTGCAGTCTCATTCCTACAAAATGTCCTGGTTTGTTTACAACTCAGTGGATGTCATTGCCGCATTATTGACTGTCGTGTTGCTTTTAACATTCACCGTCTTTACAATCATAAGGTTAATGTGGAGAATTATTTTTGCTGGAAAAAAAGTTAAAAATGAATGACAGGTTAATAAAATGTTTTGTATTTATGTGATCCCTAAGCATTACCAAACATGAATCCAGTTTTTATCTGCATGGATCATGGTGCTGAATAAGCCATTATGGGCCAAACATACTAACAGAACCTTCAGAGGATAAAATACATATTCAAGTTCAATACGTATTTGTCTCCCAATGCAAATTTAAATAAAAGTTTTCTGTTGTAATTTAAGAAACATGTGAAATGTTGTTTTTTTAATTTTATATTTTTTTAGATGTACTATGTGGATTCACAGTAAAAACTACATTAGATAAAAATTAATGTAACAATTCCTTTAGTTACTGAAGACTTAAGGCTGAATATTTATTATTTTGATTACAAAACATTGAATGCGTCTAGAAAAATTTAATATTTTGTGCATATGAATGGTACCTGGATTACACTTTATATTACAGACATATAAAATTTTCTATAAAGAACCAAAGATTTATGTAGATAAATGCGCTAAATTGGAAAATAAAAGAACTGAAACTTGTTACAGCACATTTCAACTCGCTCCGAAGTTGTAATATAGAAAACAAGCCAAACACAATAAACATTATCTTGACTTGTTTACAGCTCTTGCAGAGAGAAAGGCATTCATGTAATGATTGTGATGTCAAGTTTCAGTGTTTAAGAAAGGCCCTTAAAGCAAAAGACTAAGGTCAGTGGCTGAAGTCACAAAAAGCAAGATTTCTTAATGTAAAACTGAAAAAGAAAAAAACAAATATACAACCGGGGTGAATTAGAAACAACAGAGCTGATAAACGAAATAACATTAACACTGAACTGGGGATCAAACTGACAAAGTGCGACTGAGAAACACAAATGTAAACACTATAGAGGGATATGTGATGAGCAGGTGAAGTAAACTAACTATCAAGAAGGCAGGAGGGCACACTTGGACAACAAGTAACACTAAACGAGACACAAGAGGACAGAAAGTGTAATATAAAATAAGAGATGACAAAAATGGTGAAAATAAAACCACCTTCTTTCATTCTTCAGCTCATAGAAATATATAAAAATAATATTGACACTATTCTCTACTTTCACATTATGCGTCCCCTCAGATGAAGTGGATACATTTAAAGAATAGATTTCAGACACAATTCTATTGGTTTGTTTCAGTATACATTTAATTTGACCAATCTGGTCCAGTTTATTGCTAGATTAGCTTCTGTCATTAAGGCCATGTGATGATGCCAGTCATCTGTTTTCTGAGCTTTATCAAATAATTCTATTTTTTGTGAATGATTCCTAATAACTTTAAGATAATGTAATCATCGAAGCTGTTGACCTTGTTTTTATTATTTTAATTCATGAAGTTCAATGTCACCACATTCGCTGCCGTCCTCGATGTCTACTGGCACAGAAGCTTCCAAATCCTGAGAAGTGGATGATTCTTGGTCTTTCTTTCCCTTGTTGTACTGCTTGAAGATTGTATATACTAATGGTATATAAAGCAATACAATACACTCCATTCCAATGATCTAAACCAAAAACCAAAGAATAAAAAAAGACAAGTTAAATTATCACCTGGTTATCAGTTCCAGTAATGGACCATCATATTGCTAACTAGCTAATGTTAACATGCTAATGATTTAATCTAAGAATGTGAAAACAGTAGTGTTCCTTTGTGTTACTTACCTGAGACACAGAAAACCAATTCTGTGTCTTCTTCATGTACTGCTTTGATGATTTATGGTCGTCTGGTTCGCACCATTTTAGATGAGAAGATTCAGAGACATCTATAAACTTGCCCAACCAGGAAGTCATCCCACAGGCAAAGTATTGTCCATCCAAGAACATCAAAATGATCCACACTATAGCAGGAACAGAGCTCGCAAACACATTTTTCCAGCGCTTAAACTTGTATAATTGAATATTTATCATCATCAGATAGATGAGAACTGCTGGAACAATAAAATATGCAGCTGCAAATGGAGCATTCCAATCAGGCTGGCATGGGCATGCAAAATCCATTTCCACGATCTTCTCCAAGCAAAGAAGGATGACGCAAAAAACCATACTTGACGCTATAGGGCTCTTCTCCAGTTCTTTCTTCACTTTGGAAAGAAAATCTTTTCTCTTCGGCATTTTCAGTTGTCTATGAAAGGAGTAAAGAAGAAAAGTTATAAAACAGTCAAGGTACAGTTCTTTTCCCCCTTGTTCTCCATGTTCTCCTGTGTTTCTCTCATTTGTGTTCCTGTGTACGTCTACTGCATGTTTTCTCTGTGTGTGTACAGGTGTTGCTAACCTACTGTCATGGACACAACTGTGCAAAAGTTTCCCATTCATTATCATTCCTACCTACCTGCCTCACCCAGCTCTGGGATATCTATCAGCTACAATCAAAGAACTGCTTCTACCTGCCTCTTCACTCCATCAGCTCTGCAACCAGGACCAGCAAATGAGACATTGGCAAGTTTCAGGCGTTTAACAGAGGTGTAGTTGCTTGTAGACAGAGAAAAGTAGTGGGGAGAGCACACATCCCTGGGGGGCACCAGTGCTGATTGTGCAGTTGATAGATGTGATTTTTTGATCCACAGCTTCAACTGCTCCCCTGTACATTTGTGATCCACTGACAGATAAGCTCGTAATGCGTGCTGGGTGAGTTCAGACTGGAGAATCTGTGGGATTATAATGTTAAACGCTGAGCTGAAGTTCACAGGGATCTTGCATGATATGCCCCTGGGGAGCCGAGGTGTTGCAGGATGTCATGATGTCCCATTTTAAATTAATCATCAACTGATCTGTACAGCTGTCATGCAGGATATGGTGAATTATAATGTGTGGCAAAAGAAACAGCACCTTTTTTGTGTCTTATGACTCACTTTTAACACAACACAGTGGCCACTTGGTGTATAAATCAGAACATACAGTTACATGCTTTTTGACTGCAAAACTAAAAGTAAAAAACATGAACTGTGTTTTAAAGACAACTATTTCAGATTAGCTGGTTATTTCAGAGGGATGTTCTTGCCTATTTTCACAAAGAAGCTCACAAACTGACATAAAACAGATGCCTTTCTGATAGATTGAAATAATAATTTCAGTCTACTTTTTTATTTTTTGAGTATTAAGCTTTGGATGATTTCGAAACTTTGAACTATAAATAACAATTCTATTTAATTTCTTTCACTAGACATGGACTGCAAAAATTTTTAGAGGTGAAGTCAGATGTAGCCTATATAATAAAAAAGAACATGTTTTGGAATAGTTTTGGGGAGTTCAGTTAATAACGTGAATTGTTTTTTTTCATTTCTTATTTTGTATCATTGAAAGCAATCAATTTAACAGGCCAAACACTAAAAAATGAGTCAGCTTTTGTTTATTCAGAATATCTGTATGATTGACTTTTCAGATTTCGAACACATCAAAAACTAACTAGATTTAATTTACCTTTTACCAGTGGATTTTTTTAATAATCAAAAACTATTCATTTTTTACTTCTTCAAAAAAATCTTAAAAGCTTTATATAAACGTT
>JAQNCA010000028.1:16919109-16937849 GCA_029783725.1 Acanthurus tractus
CGATCTGAACCACAGGTCATAGAATAAAAAGAAGAAAAATTAAAAAGTTAATCTAAAACCTGGTTATCAAAACTGTCTATCAACTACTGTATTGCTAATGGGCTGATGTTAGCGTGCTAACAGTTTAATATAAGAATGTAAATATGGTTAAGTGTCAGAAGAGCTGACCTTCTATGTGATGTGTTAAAACAAATATCCATGACTTTCAGGCCTGACTAAATGCCTTTTAAAGAAGCTGGAGAGGGTTACAAACAAAGCTTAGCTTAGGCTGAATGATTTTAATTTTGTGCTTTGCCTGTAAATTTGATGCATTTCAGGATCACATAGTGTTGTCACACTTAGCATGTCAGTATGCTTTTGTTTAATAGTTTTGCATTAAACTCAAAGCACTGCTCTACTCACATACAGGCTCACAGAGACACTGTGGCTAAAGACTTTTTTTCCCGTTTACACATAAGTTTCTGACTATAGTCAAACAAACTATTTTTACAAAGATCATATATTTCCTTACCTGAGATCCAGAAAACCAGAACCGAGTTTTCTTTAAGTACTCCTCTGTTAAAGTTTCGTTGAATGGTTTACACCATTTGAAATGAGAAGATCCAGAAACAGGCACATATCTGCCCGACCAGTTAGTCTTTGCACAGGCGAAGTATTTGCCATCCAAGAAAACTAGACAGAGCCAAATGAAGGCAGGAACGAGGCTCAGACAAACATTTTCACAATTGCATTCTTCTATGACAAAAGTCATCAGCACAGAGATAATAACTGGAGGAACAACGAAAAATGCAGACGCCAACCCAGCATTTAAATTCTGATTGCAAGGGCATTCAAACTCCCATTCCATGATCTTCTCCAAGCCAATAAGGATGAAGCTGAAAACCACATTTGACACAACAGGGCTCTCCTTAAATATGTCCTTCAGTGTAGAGGCAAGATTTTGTTTCCTTGCCATTTTCAATTCTGAAAAAACAAAGAAGAAAAGTCAGTAAACTGTCGCGGTTTCTCTACCATTGTTCTCCTTGTTCTTCTGTGTGTCTCTACTGTGTCTTTTCTATGTGTGTGTATGTGCTTGGCAAACATAATTTCAGGTTCCTAACTCTGCACATTTACAATTTATTAATCAGTGTCAGGTCGTATATCCACCATGTTCTTCTCCCCAGATGCCACCAGATTGTCCGTACCGTACAAATGTTGTGAGAGTGCGATAAATCCCTCAAAAACACTTTCAGCCTCTTGGTCTTTGTTTTGCCTGGTGGGTCATTTCAGAAACAGAAAACAGCAGTTCACAGATCTTCAGTGCAATTAGGGGACACTTGAAAGGAATAAGTGAATGACAGAGGATGCAGATGGTTTAATGTTGTCTAATTGTTTCTTTCATATACACATTTCGAAAATAATAAACAAAGTACTTGGTTGATTACGAATGAACAAACAAGGTATTTTGCCCAATTGAATGATTTATAACCTTTAAACTATAAACAAAAACTTAATCTATTTTATTTCTTTCACTGGTCAGAGAATTTAGAGAAGTCAGATGTGATCTCATAATTAAAAATAAAATGTTATTATTTTGATAATTTGAAAACATAAATATAAAGAGGAATTTTTAAAATAAAGTATACACCTTTTTATCTACTCAAATAAATCCTCAAAGTGTGATATAATTGTAATTTGGTTGCAATAAAAGACAGAAAAAAGCTTTACTAACCTCAATGCTGGTCGTAAGAACTTTGTGGGAAGCCTGCTCCTCCTGAGGATATGAAACTCTATCAGCTACTCTCTCTTCAAATTTATCAATTCCTCTTATTTATGATCACATCTGCTAACTTCCACTTTCACATACTACTGGAATGTCAAAATGTTCAGATCTGAAAGGACTCTTAGTATTATACTTTTCTTCTACCTCTCAAAAAGTTATATGATGGGGCAAAAACCAGGTTTGATGGATAAAAAGAGTTTTATATTGATAAAGACACCAACTGAGCCTGCAGTGTCACTGTGTGTGATAACACACTTCTGCTAGATTTCTGAGCTACAGGCAGGACAAAACATCTGCTAAGAAAAGTTATTTAGAAAACTTTGTGGGGACTTTTTGCTCACAACTCTCCATGAATCACAAAACATATTTGACACAAAGCTACATGTGCTGGGTACCCAATGAGCAAAAAGTTCTGATGCATTTACGGTGAAACCTTAATCAAGAGTAGAGAAAGTTTGTTTGACTTATTTAAAATATCAACATCTCTATAGTAAAAACAACTATTTTATCATTCACAGACCCAGTGAAGCTTCTGGCATAAAGGGCCCCTGGGCACTGCATTTTGTTTTCTCCACTAAAGAGACATCCATCACTGCACTGCATTATATTCTCTACCCTAAACGTGGACTCTATGTTTAGGCATGTTATCATGTTTTCATGCACACTGAATCATCCTAGATGATTTATCAGCTTTTATCAGCAAGAGGGTGCTTTTTTTAATCATAGGAGCATACCGGGGCTGAGGGAGTGTTCTCATTTCCAGTGACAATAACTACTGACCAACATAAACATAAAAACCAAACTTGAGGACTTGTGGAAACCAGCTCATCCTCAACATTGCTATAAAAACCGCTGCATTTTGTGGGAGTCTTACATTTTTGCTTTTTTCCAAAGGTGAATTCCTGACAGAAATAACTTGTTAAGACCTCTTATTGTTCCTCACCTGAGACAGATAAAAAGGAAACTTCATCTGACCAACACAATACGTCTCTTCGTAAGCATAGACCATCAGAGAACAACATATTATAGCTCAGGAGGTGTCAATACCACTTTATTGGCTCTGTTTAGTGTAGAGGTTACATTGTGTTGGAGGTTGCCACTACCCTATACTAGCTCAAAAGGAAATAGGATTAAAAGTCTTAAAGCAGCAGGCCCTATTAGGTCAGGGCTTAGTCGCCTGAGAAACTGCTTGAACTGGCCCAATTTAAAACCCATCACCGTTTGTTAAGAACTGGATTCCTTTGGCCTAGTTATAGACACATAATTCTGCATCCAAATTGTCCTGCCTAAAATCCATCTATGGTCTACATCCAATAGTTCACAAGAAAAGTTTAATCACCATTCAAAAACACTGCTTTTAAATTCAAAAATTCAACAATATATTTCATAGGCAGTTTTATTGTCAAACGTTTATTGTTACATGACTGCACATATATAAATAGCGTCCATCTTGTCCATGGTTTTCATGTAAATAACTTCAGCAGCACTCCATGTCGGGACGTTATATGATATGCGCGCTTGGCTCTGCGCGCTCTGCAAGATCTCGCGGGATTTCTCATTAAACGGGTGGTTTAAAAAAAAAAAGGAAAAAAAGAAGGTGGTTCCCGTGCTGCACCGGGTTGGCAGCAGAGATAGCAGCACAGGTACTCAGCAGCACCACCGAGGGCTCCCGCTAGTCTACCTAGCGACACTTCCCTCGTTGCGTGACACGATTGGAGAGTGTGGAGGTAGGAGCCTCGGTGGATCCACCCCGCACCATCATACCCAGCCCAGGTCACCTTAGCTCTCGCCTACCGGCATTTTCCATCTCCCGTCTCCGAAGATGATACCTTGCAAGCGAAGAGCTGCAGTCATGTCCTTCTCGGTGGTGTTATTATTGGGAGCCGTGATGCTGCAGTCCGTCTCTTCTCAGAACGGTAAGAAATGAGCTCTCCTTAGGGGGGAAAAAAATACATGACGGAACTATCATCATAGCAAAAAGAAATGCGGTTTTAAAAGGAGGTTTTGTCGCCTGCACGTCTGCAATGGGGCATTACTGAATGAACAGCCTCCTCAGCGGCCAGCTCTAATTAGATATTCATTCCAACGCTGCGATAGATGAAACATGTATTAATCGAGTGATGCGCTTTGCCGGTGTGGCTTTCCGAGCGTTTGCACTGAAGGGTCACTGAATCATTAATAGGCTACAATCTGTATCGGTTAGGCTGAAGTGGGCCACACGGAGGCCTGTGCGATGTCCCTAAAATGTCCTTTGAAGTGTTGAAGTGAATGCACGAGTGGTTCATTCAGTTCTGCTCATTAGGTTGAAGGGGGGCGAAATACGAAAAAGGTGGAGAGAGAAATAGTGTCACACTGAAACTCAAATTCTGCACGCACGCAATCAACATGCTGTCACGCTTGGGTCTGCACAGGTATGCAAGGATACACCTTAGGAATTGAGCGTTTAATATCCAGCAGCACTCTTCTCCTAGCGGGTGAGATAATTCCCCAGCATCAATCCAGGTCGCTGCAGCAGAGCAAAGCATGCAGGCTGTGTAATTAGATGTAGGACCTTAAGAAGTGCGGCTCTGTAAATAGCATCAGTCCATTTTGCTGCATGCTTCTATTTTTAGAGCAGAGATGCTGCACTGGGAACCATGGCTTTAATGTCCTCTTGCAACAGTGAATCTGTTAACTCTTTGCAGAGATGTGCTGCACTGCAGAATGCCATTGATTGCCAAGCAGGGCTCCTCTTGGTAAAATGCTCCTCAGCTCATAAATCTTGTCCCCCACCACTCAGTTCAAAGCAGGGTTAACCTGTCTCAGCTGAGTGTTTGGAGGTGTATACAGGTGTAGTTTGTATTCCTTGGCAAGCCTTGGGTGAGAATGAGTGAGGATGTAATCAGCAGCGGCCCTCCCTGGAGTTGATTATGTGTAGGAATGCATTACACATCTCCTCTTATACTGCACACCCACTCGAACACATCTCTTCTTCGCTCAGCACTCCAGTGTATAAAGCTCAGAGTGCTACTTAAATGTAATTTTGTTTTAAACTAGACAGATATCTTGAAAGTAAGATGTCCGGAGATGCTGAATGGTTCATACAGTAGGCCATTACATGAGATTTGAATAGCATCTTGTCTTCCTCCTCGCTTGTTTGTCCAGCTCAATGTGGTGATGCGAAATATTCCCACTAAGGTTCACTTGAGGATGCGAGCTTCATCCAAAATAAAGTGGTTTTGTTATTACAGAGAAACTTGTTGAGTAATATAAAACACAAACAGCTGAAAAAATAGGTCTTGATCAATGAATCAATCAATGCGAACAGAACATTTTTGCTTCATAAATGTAGATTTATTAGTGAACATTTGGGAAATCAGTGTTGAGTTCATGCAATCAGAATGGAGATTTACAGATAAATGTACCAGACTTGAAAACAAATAAACAACTTGGTGCTATTATAACTTTAAAATCATGAGGTCCGATCTGTGTAATTTGGGCTACAAATATTGATTATTTTCTTAACTGGTTAATCAAATGTTGTTGTTTTTTTCAACACAATGGCTGCCCTCACGCTGGCAGTAAAACAGTAAGTAAAGCAGCTTGTTACAGGAGAACTTTTGATTAAAATATAAAATCAGCTTCTAGTTGGCATCAACATACATTCATCTTAGTATTTTGGTTCAAATCATGTTAATGTTCCTATTAAAAAGTTTTACTTATTGTCTGTCTCTGCATAATGAAGAGGAGGGGGTGCAGCAAATCCTTTCTGCTGCTTTTCTGCCCTGATCTCTTGTTGTCTCTGTCTATCAGGACTCACTTCTGTTCTGACAGAATATTCATATAGCGGCCACTTAGCTGCTCAATATGTGTGACAACAGTTTTTGGTACATTAACTGGGACACTGGCCAGAATTGCTTCATTTTACACTCATTTAAATGGATTCATCCGAAGATACAGAGGAAGGAAACACTCAGGATGACTGAAGGCCATCTGTTGTCAGGTTGTGCTGTTAGATTTGCAGTTTGAATAATTACCCAGAAATTAGCATCAGTTTAAACCAAAGTCTATCCCCAGTATTAATAAAAAGTGAACTGATAAGAATATTAACTTTAGATTTTATTTCTTATTTCCTGGTTAAAGCATCATATAATGATCTTCTTAGTTCACTGGGGGCTAACTGGACGTGGCTGGAAGACAGATTTTAATTGGTTCTCATCAAAACATCTGATTGGTCCGAGTGGAAGAAAGTTCTTTATGACCTTATGTGTATATGATGATTTTAGTTTTGTCTGTAGCTTTCTGCTGAAAAGGTTGTGTGAAATTGATCATTATAAACTAAATATATTTCAATTTTCTGACATTTTCCTGTGTGTACTTGAGTTCAGTGTAAATAAGATCAACATTTTGTATCATTTTTTTAAGTCTAGATACTAATAAATTTAAAATTTGTCACAAGAGCTCTTTCACAAATACAGGAAATAAAGAAAAGTGTTTTTTTTTTAGTTTATGACATAAAGACAATAAATAAAGGTAGGCAGGAAATAAAAATATGGAATGAACCACCCCAAAAAATAAAACTAATAATCAGTAACTAATAAAAACCATAAGTTTTTACATATATATATGTAAAACCTATAAACCTTGAAGGAAATGAAAAGACTGAATAAATGAAAATGTGAACATGTATACAAAGTTTAAGGTCATTATAAGGTCAGATGTTTGGAAATGGAAACAGTCATCAGATGATTTGATGAACCATCTTTTTTATCATCATCAGGCAAACTTCAACCGATCAGATCAATAAACCATGTGACATAGGAGAGTGCTGCGAGCAGAACCAGTCGGTAAATCAAACCCTTAAAGCCAGGGAGTGAAAGAATGAAAGCATCTTTTCCACAAGGAAAAAAACCTCAGTGTCATTCAATACTCTTCTGTCAGTGAGGAAATAGCTGTCCAGTTCCTACTTCTCCTTTAGCATTTATCCCTTCCTCTTTATGAGCCACCATTGTTGTGTTCAAACAAACGGTTGCTTGTCTTGCTAGTCGTCACGTCCAAAGCATGCCTGTAGCTGCAAATAGTTTCCCATAGTATGATGATTGTTCTAAAACCACTGGGGATCGGACACAAGTGTGTAGCTGGAAGCCTGGTGAGATGGATACGAAAAATTGTATCATGGTCATGCAAATCCATCTGCCTTAGAATTACTGCAAAACAAAGATTTTTAAAAAAGTACAAATTCAGCCTCTGTAGTTCTGAGATCCCACTCCTGAGACACACACAATCACATGCACAAAGCAGACAAACATCAGCCTGACAAGAGTGACGTCTTTCAGACGTGTACAGTGCACTGGCGTGAAGACAGCGCTGCTGGCTCGGCACTTTTGAAGCGTTTAGACGATCCGAGGTGGCAGAATCTGTCTCTCAGCAGTTCTGTGTTCAGAGCTGAGGTGTTGGATTCAGCTTGCAGTCCCAGTCATGTTATCCACTGGTGCTTATTCAGTCATTCGCCAGCTTATTACAAATTTTTGAAACAGCTGAGATGCTGCATAAGACATAAGTGATAGAGAATTTGATCATTTACTCACATTGACCTCTTGAACTTCATTGATTTTTGTAAATACTTGCTTGTTCCAAATTTGATGCCGACAGAATTTTTAAAAAAAGGGAAAGACAAAGAGTAACAAAAGACAGGGAAAGTTGGGACGCTCAAAAAAACAAACAAAACCCACCTGTTTGGATCATTCCACAGGTAAACAGGTTCTCTGGTAACAAGTGATAGTATCATGACTGAATATCAAAGGGGTATATTTGAAAAAGGCTTATTTGTTTGTTAGAAAGGATGAAGCAATGATCAATACTTTGTCAAACCTGTGAGTGTATAAAGATATTTCTGAATATACTCTGGAACATCTTAAAACCATTGTTGGTAAATATGTTGAAAAATTATTGCAGTAAACTCTGTTGATATTTACATTTTACTCAGTGTCCTAGCTGTTTTGGAATCAGTGTTCACAGGGTAAACCCAGTTTAAACTAATGCAGTCCTGCAATAAATCCTGTCTTCATGAAGAGGTTATCATCAGCTGTTTCAGAGACGATCTTAGTTGAAATAATTGTTTGTAGTTGTGTTTCTATTATTTTGTCCACCCCTACTTATGTCTGTGAGGGTAAAGCTCAACAGCAGCACAAACTTCAGCCTCTGAAACGACCATTATAACCTTCAGGAAGGCAGATTTTTCGGCAGGACTGTTGTGATGGACTGTGCTGGTTTTAGCCCTAATGAACTGGCAGCTGAGCGTGTATAGGAGCCTATATGTGCTGACAGTAAACGCACCGGTCTTGATGAACCAGTTGTGGGCTGTGCAGTGTGGATATGATGTCAGCTGTCCTGTGATGATCTGCTTGGTCTGGTTGGCTCTCTCTCTCTCCTTCTTCTTACTTTGTTGCTGTACAGCGCTTCTATGGAAACGGAGAGGGTCTATCACCACGCGCCCACACGCTCCCCAGAGACCCGGAGCTGCAGCTTCTATAAATCTCTGCTCAATCTCAACAGTGCCTATAGACTATGCTTATGACTACGCCCCCTTCGTCCTCGTCCTCCTCCTCTCTGTGCAGCTAAGATCAATTATTGCTAATTTTTTGCATTCAGTTCAGGAGAGGGACACGTCTTAATCCAGTAAAATTTACAGCACGGTTTGCTCGATGTCTTTGCTTTTTCCGGAAGCTTGTCTGAGTCTTAATGATGTTTTCATCATACAGAGGAGATGCAGTGAAAAACGACAAGGTCACTTGGAGGACTTTTCGGATTTCAGTGCTGTGAGAGCCAGACACAAATTTATATGATATCATTAATTGGACAAAACCAAGTGAGAGCCGCCCTGCAAGGACGTCCCAGTAGAATTGAATTAAAGCTTCCCAGGAATAGCACCAATAATGGCTTTTGCAGATTGGAGGTAGCCTCCCTCTCTCTCTCTTTACAAAGATGTTGAGCGTGCCCGACACACACAGTTTGAAGTTTTGTTTTTCATGGCTTCACAGTGTGTATCAGAGTGAATTAAAGCGATCTAATTAGCTTCAGAGCATTTTAAGCAAAACTTTGTCTGTTCTCCACCTTTTCATTTTCTATTTGGCCTGTTTTTTATTATCCTTTATTGATAATAAATGTAAAACCTTTGGTCCTTTTTGCTGTTGTTTAGACAAAACAAAGCAATCTGAGTTACTCAAATGTGCACTTGAAAATTCCAATGGATATTTTTTCACTATTTTAGGACATTTTATAGACCTACAATTAAACAGATTAATCCACAAAAAAGATAACTGCAAGCTTCAGCTTCATATTTTACATTCTGCTCTTTTCTTTTTCTCTCAACATTTTGTTTCATTTTTAGAGAAATTGTCTGTCTGTGTCTTTTTTCATGATTTCTTATTATCCATTTTTATTTTGCCTTTGCTTTTCTTATTCCCATTTGATTTACTCTTTTTTTTTCTGTCTTGCTATTTTTTTTCCCTTTCTTTGGGGTTTTATCATCCATTCTTCTCCATCACCGCCTCCACCTCGTCCAGCTGGCTTTGTGAAATCACCTCTTTCTGAGACAAAGCTCACGGGCGACACCTTTGAGCTGTACTGTGACGTGGTGGGAAACCCCACCCCAGAGATCCAGTGGTGGTACGCTGAGATCAACAGAGGCGATTCCTTTAGGCAGCTGTGGGACGGCGCCCGTAAGCGGCGAGTGTCCATCAACACGGCCTACGGTGTAAACGGCGTGAGCGTGTTGGGTGTTACCCGTCTCCTGCTGGAGGATGCTGGGACCTACGAGTGCAGGGCCAGCAACGACCCCCGACGTAACGACCTGCACCAAAATCCGGCCACCACCTGGATCCGAGCGCAGGCCACTATAACGGTGCTGCAGAGTGAGTGGTCACTGTAGAAGAAACTCCCCCCTCCTCTTCATTAGAAACCAAATGTAGTAGTTCCTGTGTGATTCAGCCTCACACCTCTCCAGAGGACCGCTAGCTTCCTCCGTAGGTGCCATCCTCCCCTACAGACCTGGAAATGAAGAAAAACACCATCAACTGGTCCTTATGTTCCTTTTCTGAGCTGAGCTGTGTTTTCTATTGGGTTCATCGCTCGGTTCAGTGCATCCTTCAGCCTACACCTTGTAGAGAACAACTCCTCCCAGTCTACACTTCCCCCGTGCTTCACTTTTCCTTTAGTTCTCATCTCATTTTCCATTAAATATCATTACGTTCAATTTTATTATTTATTTTCATTGTTATTGTTGTCATAACCTGTTTTATTCCTGTTTTAATCTGTCTCATTTTGCAGACTGACCATGCGTTCACACACTCACACACACAAACAGACATCAAAACGAGTATCAAAACGAACCGAAAGCCACCAAATGTCTGGTTATATTACTAATCGTTTTTACTTACTCCTCAGATTGTTCCAAATTTCTATTAAAATGTAGCCAATTTTAGCCAATTTGGATGATTTTTGTAAGCCAAGTCATGCAGCTGATTACAACATTAACCACATGCGTTTTGCTAAATGAATAAAAAAAGAAAATCATGCTCATATTTCTCACAGCAGGGTATCAGAGTCATTATGATATCGGTTCACTGTTGTCTGCATGTAGAAACAAGATGAAGATAATCAGGATCAAGCTGAACAAGACACTCCAATTAAGCTAATCCAAGTGAGGATTTTCCACAGGTTAAAATTCGAGCAGATAGGAACATATGTTACTGTGGAGTTTCTGTGTATTTTATGAGATTTAATCTCATCCCTATACTAAAGCAAAGAGATGCATTGAATTAAGTTCAACCTGGAGTCTTCCTCACTGACTATGAAAGCTTTTTTATAGAAGTAAATCTGTGTTAATCTTAGCTGTAAAATAACAATTTAAAGAAAATGCCTTATTTTTAGTCTTTTTTTCTAAATGAAATCCTTAATGTTCATTAGTATTGGAAGACTGGATCCACCTCACAATCTAATGATTCTGCAGCAATAGTATTTGTTTAAGCAGCAGGTTAAACCATCAATTATAGATAAGATAATTTGTATCTAACAGTTCTCAGCTTCACATCATACAGACATTTAAAGTCAGGGATTGGATGCTTCTTACTGCAGTGCACCATGGGAGCTGTAGCTGATTTCACTGCCTACGGTTTTCTGTGCACAAGCACATACCTTCACTTTTTATTAAAAAACAAAAAATCTGATATTTTCAAATGCAGTTGATCCTTTTAGTGCTGGTGATTCAACCGAGGCAAGTCCATACGAGCCTTGGAAACGCTCCTGGAAACCTCCACCGTCAGATAACGGTACAGAAAAATGGCTTCTACTTAAGGAACCACGCATGCCTGAAATAATTCCACCCACTTTAATCCTGTGCCGGACTGTATGAAGTGCAGTTGGCTCAAGTGTCTCTCTGAAGCCTTTGAGTGTTGTTGTTTATTCTTCTAACACTCCCTCACCCACAAGCGCGAGCAGGCATCGTGGCTGATCTGTGTGTCTTCTCCTACAGAGCCGTCAATCACCGCCTCTGAACACACCACACTTCCCGTGGAGGGTGATGAATACATGCTGCAGTGCAACCTGACCGGCGCCCACAGCCCCCACAAGGAGAGCTACTGGATGAAGAACGGGGAGGAGATTGAAGAAACGCGCACAGTGAAGAAGAACACTGAGTACAAGTAGGAGTGTGTGTGTGTGTGTGTGTGTGTGTGTGTGTGCTAAACACAGAGTTTTTCAGCCTGATGTGGGTTTCACGTGAGTTTTGTTTCTGCCCTCTAGGCTCAAAAAACCAAGAGGAGACGACGCTGGAGTGTACATGTGTGTTTTCACCTTCGAACTGGCCCCTCCAGTCAACGCCACCATCGAAGTTAAATGTAGGTGTTGGTCTGTGAGCTGCAGGCTTCTCTGTCAGTTTCAAGGCCACATTAGACATGTCACCAGTAAAAAAAATAAATAAATAAATAAATGGCCCGAGTGGCCTTGAGCACAAGCTGCCCTGTCATGTGAGGACCTGTGATTTCAAACGGCTCTGCTGGCTGCTCAGGGGCAGCCGGCGCCCTTGACACCTCCATCCAACCAACGCCCGGCTCAGTGGCAGCAGATGGTGTCTTGTTTGTCTGATGGTGAGGGATTATGTCCCAACGTAAAATCTGCTCAGGCTTTTCTGCTGTCACATGTAACACTACGAAGGCAAATTGGATTTTGGGACGCTTTGCTTTTATTTTGTGGGGTGTTTCTATTCATCCGGGCAGGAAAAAGATTTAAAGCCAGGCAGGTTTTTAATAAACACAATGCACTGAATACAACAGGACTCTTAATGCTGAAACATGTTTCTGACAGATGAAATTATGTGAATGACAGATTTGAATTCACTTGTGTTCACACTGAGGCTGATCAGACTTTTCCTTTTCAAAGAAACCATGTTAACTCTTTTTAGATTTTATTATTTTATCATTCATTTCAATTGCTGTGGTTATTTCTTGTCTGGCTTAAGTCTTGTTTGTTGAATTATTTCCCCCCTGCAGCTGTTTTAATGCCAGTTATATTTTTTAATATATTCCTAACTCTGGAAAATTCTTTGTGCATCTGGTTATCTTCATTTTTAAAATTATTGTCATTTTTATAATCTGAACATTCTAAAGCAGCTGGTGATTTCCTGAAAAATTTGCTTTATGTAGTAATCTTACTATACTAATATTTAGTTATGTACACAGTAAAGAATATTGTCTGTTATCAGTTTGTACTTAATGATACAAAAATGAAAGCTTAAATCAGTAACCTAAAATGACTTTACCTACTTCTATACATCACTCACCATAGACTGACTGTATTTTTGTGAATTTCTTGATCATATTGTAATCGCTGATTTTTTTTGTCTTGTTGTAGCTGCTCCTGAGATCACAGGCCACAAGCGCAGTGAGAATAAGAATGAAGGCCAGCGTGCTCTCCTTTACTGTAAGTCTGTTGGTTATCCTCACCCCGTCTGGACCTGGCGCAAGTACGACAACGGCATTTACAGGGTGTGTGATATGTTTTCACCTCCTCAAAACACAGCTTCACAGTTTAATGTCGGATTTTGTTTACTGCATCAGAGGAGCGTTAAATACATTCAAATATATGTTCATTATAGAGGTCCTGCAGTTGAACCAATGTGCCTCTGAAAACGTCAGTCCCAACTGAATATTATTATTTCTCTGAAGGGAAAATTTATTACCGAGCTGTTGCGCTGGATCAATAATCATTGATCAATGATGTTTGAAATCCAAAGGAGCTGCACTTTGTATCATTCGTGTGTAGTAAAATAGAGGCATGGATGATGCAAGTTACCTCAGTTTTGTTGCATACAGGGATTAAATTAACCCTGAACCAAAAGGACTGTGTATTAACCGTTAACTCAATAGGAAGCAAAAGTGATTGTGTGAAAATAACTGGAATAAGATGTTAAAAGTCAAGTAAATAATTGGTAACTGTGGCATGTAAACATTTGCACACATATCCACAAAAACACTGTGATATTTAGGCCTCCTTCCTGTGTAAACTTCTTTTGCTTCCTCGTGAGTGTAAACAAACAAGAAAATGAACGCACGCTCAAATGTAGAATATTTTGTCTGGATGAGCATTGCATAAAAACCTTGTGACATTAACAAGAACAAAAAATGACTCTGTTCTTGTTAACACAACACAGAAGATTATTCAGGTCTTTTTTTTTCCTCTTTGCTTGGCAGGAAATTGACAACTCAAGCGGACGCTTCTCCATCAGCAGCAGAGACAACTACACCGAGCTCCACATCTCCAACCTGGACATCGGCTTAGATCCGGGCGAGTACAGCTGCAATGCAACCAACATGATCGGCAGCCGTGAAGAGAAGTCCGTACTGAGGGTCCGCAGCCACTTGGCCCCCCTATGGCCCCTCCTGGGAGTTTTGGCCGAGATCATCATCCTGGTCATCATCATCGTTGTTTATGAGAAGCGTAAGAAGCCTGAGGATTTACAAGACGGTGAGTCACCGGCAGCTGCTGCTAAGGCTTGTTTTATTATTCCACTGTTTTCAATATATCTGAGGAGAAAGTGGTTCCATTGTTCATTTTTTTTAACGCGAATCTCTCCTGTGAAGTCTTTTTTCATCCAAAACGGAGGTGTGAAATTGAAAAAGTGTGAAGGGAGGCGCACTTTCTTTTCATGTGTCTGCTGAAGTCATTCCACCCCCCCCCCTCCCCGAGACTCCGGCAAAGTCACCTGACACTGCTGCTGCGCCTGCATTCAATAATTCAGTCTGACGACGTTGACCCAACAGGCAGACGCTGTTGCAGGAGGTTGCACCTTGTCAGGACAATTTCATGCATTTAATATTAATGAGGAATATGATACTGCAGTGTTGTGGAGGTGGACAGTTTCACTTATTAATGGCTTTCCAGGGACCTTGCGCTGTCCCCAAGCTGCTACAAGCTCAACCATGTGACTCTCATTTAGCTACACAACCTGCATAAGGCTTCCTGGGTCTGATACAGCTGAGGACTTCAAGGGTCTGGCTATATTATGAATTATGCATTGATGATATTCGGGTGACCTTTCCTTTCTCAAACAGAATTTTGATTTTGTCACATGCTGATTAGATGCAACATGCAGGAAATGACTGACAGCTCAGTGACTCTCAGTAAATGCAGAAATATGTTGTCATTATGGGCATTTTCAGACCAAACTATCCTGGAAACTCCCAGAGAGGAACTTTTCACTTTAAAGTTCCCCTAAGAACAACAAACCCTCAAGGACTTTTTCAGTTTGCATTGCTCATAGGAATATGGATGTGACGTCTGGCACTGATAAGTCAAGGGCCGTTGTATTTCCCACATGGCAACGATAAAGGCTGGGCTTCACTGCTGACTCCCATTTTTCAGTGTTTTATCTATTCTTTAAGATAGTTAAAAGCTGGTGTTTACATGAGTGAGATTTTTAAAAGGTTTTTAAAAATGTCTTGTGATGTCAAGGCTTGTGTTTTGGACCAGTCAAAGTACAAACACGTCACTCCAGGTTCCTCTTGTGCTGAAAGAGTACCTCCTCTACTGAAACAAGAGCTGAGAAAATCCCTCAAAACAGCGGGCTAAGAACTATGTCCACTCTTTCAAAGGGGACACAATAAAACTTGGGGTCTAAACTGTTAAAATGATCCTCTGGTCCGAAAAAACACCTATTTGGGTTAACACGTTGTCAAAAATTGACTGTTGTGTTAAATACATGTTGAGAAACCTCACATTCTCACAAAATGGATGAAGATTGAATCAGTCCTGCTTTGAAAATTTTGTTTTTCTATTTTTTTTGCGTTATTTTTTATTAGGTTAGCTTCAGCTCTCAGTATTTTAACAGACTATTGTAATATCTCCCATCCTCCCCTTTTTCCCAAATTGCATTACCTAAACCGTGTCTGTGGTAAGTGTGAGACTTTGCATGCTTCATGAATTTCAAAAAGCATTCAACCTCATCTTCTCCCAGATCACAGCACAGCACACACTTCTGTTTAGCATCCTCATTAGTCTCAAGTGCTGTTCAACATGTTCAGTTTCGATATGTTATTTCACAGACTTGCATCTTATCGTTCTGGCATCAAACTCACAATTAGTGCAGCAGTTAAAAGGCCTGCGAGTCACTGTGAGAACTGAAAATAATCTATGTTGATGAAATTTTTAACTCCACTGTAACTGCGTTCATCACTGCAGCAGTGACTTCAGCAGAGGGCTGATACTGACGGAGCTGCTCCTCTCTAATCTCTTAGAGTGAACAGCTGCTCTGTGCATGACAACAGTATTTTTCTGAATGTGAATTTTGCCTGTATGTAAGTGTGCATTTTTAACGTGCTGTTGTGCTGGATTTGACTGCATTCTGCGTGTTTGTGAGTGAACTCATGAGGTGTTTTTTTTGTTTTTTTTTTTCTGCAGCATGACAGCCTTTTGTTCACTGTTTGTTAATTCATCTCAGGCTCAGTTTTCATCCCATAATGCAGTCTGCACGCAAAGCTCATGAGCTCAACCCTCATGTAGGTGCATCGGGTTACAGTCACAGTTAGCGTTAAATGTTGCCATTTTTGATGCTTTATGAAAAAAAGCAAACACTTAATCAACGTGTGCAGCTTCGTTGCGATTATTTTATCTATTTGTCTTCATTTCTTCATATTTTTCTCTTGTTGCCTCAGATGATGACCCAGCTGGACCAGTGTAAGTATGGAACCTTTTATACCTTTATACCAGCTAATCTGTGTTTAGCTTGTGTGGTCTGTTGTTGCTTAGCATGGTGTTTGCAGTCCTGACTGTCTTTAAGCTCAGTGCACATGTCCTCATAAGTAAGTTGGAGTGTCCTGTGATGATGCTTTGCTGCATTTATTTATTTCATAGGGAAAGATTGTAAAGTCAAGCAAGGACATTGCAGTCATTGACCAGTTACCATCTGTCCTATTTAGGGAGGCTCTGTCCATGACACACTGAGACTAATCCCTTTTATCATAAGCAAAATCTACACAATTAAGAAATGGTTTGTAACACATCATGAGCAGATCCAAGTGTTTGTAAATACAGCTGGAGACTAGTGCATACACGGATAATTCATTATAATGTAGCAGAATCTCCATAGGAACATTTTTAACTAGTGAGAAGTACTGAACATAAACAGACTCTTAAAAAGGCTGTATTGCAGCTCAAAGCTACACTTGAGAGTGTTATAAATGATTTATTGGATCACTGTATACTTAAAAATACTTAATAGGATGATTTAAAGTAATGTGTTACCTTTTAAAGGATTAAAATGATAAAAGAATGCATCTGATCCGTATTTGGCAGCAGGAGTGCAGAAAATAAGTTTCCAATAAATAGAGAAATAAAAAAAAAAACAATTACAAATGTATAGAATAAAATTGAACTTTTTATGGGCAAGTTTCTGTTTATTCAGATTTTTATTTATATTGTTTTTATTATATTAGTAATGCTAAGTATCAAAATTATAACTGGACCCAGATTGATACAGAATATCTGTTAATGTAATCGTCTGTTTAGTTTTCATTATAGCTGCCACTAAGTATTGATGTCATTATTGATTAAAGGAGGATCCCACCAATAATCAGGGTTATTTCATCAGACTTTTGAAAGAGAGCTCCCCTCACAGCCCCAGAGGACTTCATACAAATGTTTCCCCAGGCACAGTGGGGCCAACCAAGTGTGAAATTGCTGTTTTGATTTTCTAAATCAACTCAGTATGTAATCCATTAAATGAAAATAAATATACAATCACAAGTTGACAGAACTCACACTTGTGACTTAGAATTGATTAATTTAACCAAAATGTTCTCATTTATAAAGCCATGATAAACAGAAACAGAAAAAACAATCTTTTGGACTAATATTTGATTAATAATTTAACAGTTAGTTCTTTGGTTGCAATTGCAATATCTATCCATGAATCAATCACAATCCTTCATTTGAGGTCTGAACTGATTGTGTTTTTCTCCTCCTGCTGAAGGAAAACTAATTCAACCAACAACCACAAAGACAAGAACCTCCGCCAGAGGAACACAAACTGAGCAGCCTGTCTGCTGAGTAAGTAGTGAATTATTAACAGGAAGCCTGATGAATTATGTGTATTACACTCTTGTGACCACAAATCAGAAAATGAGCCACCATATTGAATTATCTCTGAAAGATCTCACGAGGAAAAATCAGACTAACGAGCTGAATCTGTTTCTGTTTATTTGCAGGATGCATTACACATGTATTGACCACATGAAGGTAAACAAGAAGAGAAACCATACCAGTTGTTATTAGGATGTATCTGCCATTAAAAGTATGGTTGTGGGGGAGTGAAGTGAGGCATGCCTTATGATGATTTTCTTGTGTGAGCGTGCGAGATCAGGAGGATTGTTACCATTAAAACCATTGTTGCTGCATGCGGTTGTTGACGTTTATGATTTTACTCTCATATCCACTAGTTTTAATACTTTAACTATTTCTAAAATAATGCATGCGAGATGTTGGCCCTCTGTTTGGAGGCGGAAATGTCTTTTCTTTTTTAGTTTATTTCTTTGAGAGTGGCTTTATGTAGATATTCTGTGTGTTGTAGAGGAAAAACAAAACAGGGCAATGTAAAAGAAAATGCCACCATAATCTGGTATGACAGTTGTGTATAGTTTTATCATTCAGCTGCATACCATTTTCTAAGTTGAATCATTTTATCAAATAATATCTATTACATTTTAAGGGCTTTGCAATGTCCCTCTAAATTTGACTATGGTTTACCTAACTGTATGTATGTACTGTATGTGTTAAATCACTATAACTATGTATCAACATTATTATAAAGACTATTCATCTTATATGATGCACTTAAATGTTGAGAATAATGAAAAGCTGTATAAACCTACTTTAGGAGATCTGTACTAACCATTTAAACATATTGTTTTATAATCATGTGTATTGTACAGCATGGCTATTATCCTATGCAATTATTATTCATATCAATATATTGAAAATCATTGCAGCTTTTAATTTCTATGTGACAAAGCTTTAAACTAGTAGGATCACTGTAGACCGTTGATGGCATACAACACAGCTGCATGAATTCTCTACAGCTGACGTGGGAGGCGGCGCCCACGTCATGGCTGACACATGTGAAGCGAACTGCAAGATCCCGACTCATTTTTAAGAATAAAAATATCTTGAAAAAGGAAATGTGTCTGTTGTGTGGGTTTCTCAGTAAAAAATGTGCCAAACATTCTGCTGCAGCATTGATGATGCACACAGGCAGCCCAATAGGGAGGCAGGAAAGTAGGAGCATGTGGAGAACAGCACCATCTAGTGGGAGTTTGAGTAAGTCACAGCAGAAATAATGAAGATGATGAAATCCAAGTATTGGATAAAAACATCAGTCAAAACTTCTATGAACAACAAATCCTTGTTTACTTTTTGTGGTTCCTTTTTAACACAGGAAAGCAATAACAGA
>JAQNCA010000028.1:16958400-16973900 GCA_029783725.1 Acanthurus tractus
ACGAAAGAGATTGATTTTCAATGTTTTGGCTATGGTTAGTCAATAATTATATTTGGATAATATTTATCATATTTCATAGGATTCTCTGGTGTTTTATGGAGTTAATGTATAGTTCATACAATAGCTATTGCATAAAATTTCTATCTGAAAAATCACACTGAATGTTTTGATATCCAACAGAAATCTTTTTAAGAATTAATTGAAACTAGAGATTTCAATTTTGCCTTTTAATTTTTTTAAGGCGTTTTAATTTTTCCATCTGCCACATTAGTTTTTTTTTTTTTTCAAAACTAATAACTCATTAGAAAACTTTCAGCAATATTCAAATTAATTCGAACAGATGATTCTTTTCTCTTCTAGTTGTACCTAAAATGTAAAAATCTTTTATTTTGATGTGCCTCTTGCTTTTGTTCTACACTCACAATGAGTCAGAAATGCATCTACTGTGGCTCCCTGCAGCTTACAGGTTAAAATGCCACTAACCATGAACCACAGTGTTCCCAGTATGAATCTCCTGGAATATATTTGTATAGAAAATACATGGTAAAAACTAATTCTTGTCTTAGTGTGACGACAAGAAGAAGACAAACCCAAACGCAGTTGACCGCAGAATTCCTTTTAATGGACTGAAACACAGTCATACCAGTTCACTTCACAATTACATTTTGCACCAACTGTAGGGGAATAACAGTACTTATTTATGTTTATCCCTGGACAATTAAAGAACCCAAAACCAAGGAACAAATAACCAAACATGTACTTGCAGAGGAACACTGATTTCAACTCTGTTCACCATGCAAACAGAGTCGGCACACACATGACATGAGAGTTTCCACTAAAAGGTATTGAGTTCAGTCTCTGGATTGAGATAATAAATTACAAATATGGATAACAGGAATTAGGGAGTTACTGTCTGTGAACGACTCCATCAAAACTCCTTTGATGGAACGGCACCATTTTTGAGTCTCTGTCAGTTATGAAGAACAACAGAAAAAGAGAGGTCTGACAGGTGGGAGGCAGGTTACAGGAGAAGGGGAGGTGGGAGAAAGTTACTCATGATGGAGTTCAAGGCACCAGCACAACTCTCATAGTGTTGGTGTAACCGGTTCCGGGGCGCCAGCCGGTGACAACAATGGCCACATCTCCAGACTTGAAGAATTTGCGGTGCTTGCCTACAAATGAAGAGAAGAGATGTGTAAACATTTTTTTTCAAAAAAAGATGCAAAGCCTTGTGACCAGAAGTAAACAGAGCTCCTTCTCACCTCCTTTCAGTAAGGTAAAAAGATCCCTTTTTCAAGAATAAGTTTAACACAAGGAAACACTTTAACACTCACCAACTTCCAAGGCAAAGTTCACACGCAGGTCAACATCCTCAGCCCACACATCGTTGGCGGGCTTGGTGTAGAGCACGGGGTAGACGCCACGGTACAGGTGGGCCTGGCGGGCGGTCTGGCCACAGCGGGTCACAGCAATGATTGGGGCACGGGGCCTGTACCTCGACAGCATGTGAGCAGACCTGCAGGTACGAGGTACAAAGTGTTTTTAAATATACAGAACCGAAAAGGATTCAGTTTTAACACTGATTAAAATAATGTGGCTAACTTGGCTGCAGTTGAACACATTAACATATCATCACCTATTAAGCTGTAATGTTGAGCTTATCATCAAAAAGTAGCCCTTTTTACACACCCAACGGTTATGGGGCAACATTAACAAGAAGTTGAAAATTTCAAGGGTAGCAGTTCATGTCTAAAAGGGACTTCTGTTTGGTGTTTGGTGCTCAGTCCTGTGGCAGGTAGTGGTGTCACAGCTGAAGAAGGTTGCTATGAGAGCGGTGAGAATCAATAAAAACACAGGGAGCTCACTGACCAGAGCTGATGGGGAAGGCTGAGTCAGGTGATAACTCTCTATGTGACTCCCTTCAAATACGAGCAGTCATGTGATTCACTGTTAGCACAGAAATATTATAAAGCTGCTTTTAATTATGCCATTATCATTAGGAAATCCATCCAGCTGACAGTGGTGCGTCCTCTATAACCTGTTGTGAGGAATAACTCCCGGATGGAATGAACAGGGAGTTATAATTAACTCAGAAAATGTCAGGGTTCAGATTGAAAAAGGTCACATGTGGAGCACAGATTGTAAGTGCTGTGAAAGTTGGCACTCTTCACATGAGCCGAAGGCTTACGTTAGGGAGGGAGATAATATGATGCACCAGTTTCTTTGCTCCCAGTGGAGGACGTACGTGTAGTGACTCAGAGCATTGCGGTGGAGGTTTACAGGACGGGTGTTTTCTTTGAGTCTCACCTGCCAGATTTGGTGAGCACGATGATGGCGCTGGCGCAGCACTTGAAGGAAGCCTCAACAGCACCAATAGCAACGGACTCTGTGGGGTCACGAGTCAGATGGGAGGTGCGGCGAAGCTCCTCGAACATCTGCCTGTGGAACATGGCTGCCTCTGCCTCACGGGCAATCTGAAAGAGTGAAAAACAAAAATCAACAACAGATTAGGGCAGCGTCGGGCTGCAGTCTGTCACACAGTTCTACTCTGCAGGAGTTAGTTTATATTATAAAAGACAAAACAAAGGTGCAGTTAACCTGAGTGCAGAGGTTTTCATACCTGAAAGCACACTGAGACATCAAGTTAAACAACAGCGGCAGCCATGATGTCCAGGGACTGTTGCTGTGCACTGCAGATCCTTAGACACATGCTATTTGAGTAATATGATCACACAGTTAAAGCACAAAGAAGACAGGAAGAGATGTTTGGTAGCAGATGGTCGGAGGGAAGAGCGAGTGCAACAGGGATACACAAAACAGGCTGAACACATACTAAACAAGCTGTTAGTGAAACCCAAACTGATACCATCAATGTGTTCGCAGTCTAAAAGCTGTTTTCTCCTTATTCTACATGATTTTAAGATAGATACACCACCAAGCAAACAATATATAAAACAGAAGCATTCTCATCTTTCATGGACTGTATGTATTTGCTGCCATAGGTATGACTTTTAAATGCTTGTTTTAGTAAAGTGTTAGTCACTTATAATCACACAAACATTGAATGGAATATAACACTGGGATCAGTCAGGAGGCTTTTTTACCTGGTGCTGTGTGTGCACTGCCTCCAGGGGGTAGTCTCCCTTGGCGGTCTCACCACTCAGCATGATGCAGTCGTTGCCGTCCAGCACGGCGTTGGCGACATCACTGGCCTCAGCGCGAGTAGGGCGAGGTTTCTTGGTCATGCTCTCCAGCATCTGAGGGGGAACAAAAAAACTCTCAGATGAACTTTTCTTTTAAAAAATGTTTACAATGATCGTTTTCCACAAAGCAGACCTTCCTCAGAAGTCATATACCTGTGTGGCACAGATGATGGGCTTGCCAATCCTGTTGCACCTGCCAGTCATCATCTTCTGGGCGAGGAAGACCTTCTCTGTTGGGATTTCAATGCCCAGGTCACCACGGGCAACCATGATGCCATCACTGGCCTCCAGGATCTCATCAAATCTATCAGACAATAAGAAAAAAAACAGTTAAACATCCTTCAAAGATTCAAATCTGTGCAGGTTCAACTGCAACAGCGGGGACTCCACCAACCTGCGCACACCCTCGTGGTTCTCCAGCTTGCTGATGATTTTGATGTCCTTGCCCTTCTCGCCCAGAACTTTCCTGACAGCATGAACGTCAGCGGCCTTACGGATGAAGGAGGCAAAGACCATGTCAACACCCTGCTCCACGCCGAACTGCAGATCCTGAATGTCCTTCTCAGACACAGCAGGCAGGTCGACGGCAGCTCCGGGCAAGTTGACACCCTTCTTGCTGCCCAGCATACCGCCATTCTCAATTTCACACATCAGGTAGTCGTTGCCTTAAGACACACAGAATAAAGAGAAACTTCACTTTCACCAGTAAGCAGAACGGTTAAAATTAAGCCCAACAGACAGACACGATGAGCTAAACGGACTGTTTGAGCGCTTACCAATTTCCTTAACCTTGAGGGAAATCAGACCATCATCAACGTAGATGTGGCTCCCGGTCTGCACAACCTTGGTGATGTTCTTGTAGTCGAGCCACAGAACTTTCTCATCACATTTTTCCTTGAACTGGTCATCAAGAGTGAGCTTGATGGTTTCACCCTTCTTGAGCTCAACCTCAGCAGTGCCACTCTACACAACACCAGAGAGAGAGAACAAGTTATTCACAGGATGAAAATCTCTGCAGGAAACCTTCATACCTTTATTCTGCAATAGATAATAAAAGGCCCAACTGGAGACTTTGGCCAGAACTTACGCCCTTGATAAGTCCGGTTCTGATTTCTGGTCCCTTGGTGTCCAGAGCGATGGCCACTGGTCTGTAGTCAGCAGATCCCTGCCCAAAGCTCTCAGCTGCCTCACGGACATTCTTGATGGTCTCAGCATGGTACTGAATGAGGTAAGGTTTTAAAGAAATGTTACCGCAGAGAAAACCTCAACAAAGACCAGCAGAGCATAAGTACAAGACTTTACATTAATAAATTTGACACCAAGCAGCATACAAACTTCTCCCCCTTCAGTAAAGGAGACAGACGGCATGGTACCTGTTAAATAATCACCTGTAGTAAATCTCGTCTAACAGCTGAAACTCATTTTTAGCACATAACGGTGAACATGCATCTAAACAGCTGCTCACAAAATGTCAGGTCGTAAAGGATAGTTTTGACTTATTTGAGCTCTTGTCTTCAAAACAGGATGTCTGACAAGCTACATGAATATTTTTAATACCTCTGTGTGTGTATAGCTGTGGATGTACAGAATGTGTAAACATGCAATACAACAAAAAGTCTGATCCATTCATCGCTTCTTGTCCTCAGTCAATAATGAACGGCGGTTTTACTAAATGCCTTTCACTTGTACTGTTGCTGTGAGGCTGACTGTTTGAGATGTCCTATTTATAGCTGTACTGACAACTGACACACCAATGAGACAGAGGTCATATCTGCTGACTGCAAACCACATATCAAATTTCTCATGAGTTTTTTGGAATTATAATTTTAAATGTTAACATTTTTTTCTTGCTGAAAACTTGGCTAGAATACTGAGTATTTGAATTTAGTGGTGCTGGTTCATCACACAGCTGCACTGACAACTTAAAGGCCACTCTGAGAGTTACGTTACATTAAAGAAACCTCACTGTCATTAACCTTTAAAGATCCAAATCTGAACCGCGGCAGGTCGCACTACAGCTGATGACTCAGACGACAGTGAAATTGGTGGAGAGGCATGACTTTTAAAGGCAAGGGGTCAGCGTTAGCATGGGACATGGTGTACACTGTGATGTAGCTTGCTAGCCAAACTAGAGGCTACAACACAGACCTGCAGTGAGGGGCAAGTACAAGCTCATAGATCATATTACAGCCACTAGAGTAATGTCACACTGCCGCTTTAAAGGGTAAATCCACACTGAATCACATGCAGAGGGTAAAAAAACTATGACCGAGTTGCTCAGCCTGGATTCAAACTCTCCAACATGATGGAAACTCTGGCTCTTTTTTTGTGAAACAGATCATTTGGCTCAGCTCAGCAGTTAGAGATGGCTCCTCTTTATTGTTTTTTTACCCTTTTTTCTTTTCCTTTTTTTACCCTTTCACAATTCAGACAAAGTTATGTTCTGATCTATTATTTGATGAGCTCACATGTATCACTTTAATGTTTAATGTTTAAAAGGATCCCCATTAGCTGTCACCAAAGTGGGACTAGCTCATCTTCCTGGGGGCCACACAGAAAGACAAACACAAAACAAAACAATACACAAGATACGAATCGTATGTATCACTTACTTAACTAAATGTGAGCTAATTATACTGAAATTTCTAACTTACAAAATACCAAATTTACAGAATATTTGATATAAACACTATTACACAGAAGTATTGATTGTTTTATTCATATTGGTCTGTTTTTCTCTTTTGTCTGGCAATTGGCACAAATCATGACCATTAGAAACCAGCTTTTAGTCTGGTGATTGCAATCATCACCATTCAAGTGAAGGGGTTTTGTTCATGAAGGACATATCACTAACACACTGTACTTCAGTGCAATATCAGTGAGGTTACAGCAAGTGTTAGAGCACTGACAGCTGCTGGTATGTCACCAGTTGTTATGTCACCCTTTGTGATTGTGTAATGCAACAGGCTCAAAAGTTTAGGTCAAGTTTTGGATATGCAACTAGTTAAAAAAAACAGGGACAAACATAATTTGTCATATTGGCTGTATATATGAGACTCACTTCATGTGTGCCATGAGAAAAGTTCATTCTTGCAACGTTCATCCCAGCCTTGATCATTTCCTTGGCCATGTCCACAGATCGGGAGGCAGGTCCTGCATCGATGCAGATGAATGATGAGATTATACAGGGACTCATTGTGCTTAATATGAAGTTTATAAGTTCAATATAGATGTTTCTAAGCCAATATACAGTTAGATAATCTTATAACAAAGTGTGCAGACAGGGTTTGTTAATGAGTCTGACCGATTGTACACACGATGCCAGTGTTGCGGGACACAGCAGGTTCGGAGTCGATGTCCAGGAGGCACATGTGCTCAATGAAGGTGTCCGCCATGGCAGCATGCAGCTGCTGGGTGTGGATGATGGAAGAGCCCATATCCTTGGTCTTCGACATGATTGGATCCGTGTCTGCAGGAAAAATCCTGTGGACACAGAGGGGGAAACAAGTGCAATGATTGATTAGTACCTGACAACGCTGCCTCTGAGATGTATGGTAGGTTATATAGGAGATTAATGGGCCTCAGACAGAGGACAGTCCAGGTGAATACTCTGAGTTGTGATATAAAAGTTGACACAAAGGCTCCATAGAAGCTACATTAAATTAACAAATTATCACATAAACTTGCACTCATTAAATATGGTGTATGGAAAGTACATAGAAATTTAATCAATGGAGAAGTGCACACTTATAGAAAGGTGTGACCTCTCCGTAGATTGATTTCAGGTCTTCACTGGAGGAGGGCGGGTATGCAAGCTGATCGAACTGCCTGTACATAAAGCAACAATGCGCAGTATGTGCCTGCCTGACTGCACTCTCCCGCATTCCAGTGGGGGTTTATGGGCAGCTGAAGAAGAAGAGCAAGTCCCATCTGACATGTTAAAGGTAATTTATGCAAACAAAGGACAACTTCAGCACTTCAGGGAGAAGCTGAAAATCATATTTTCACTGGTTGGTTATGAGTACAAAAACTCTGTACATTAAAAGCACAAAGCAGAGTTATGAGTTTACAGGTGGTGACAATAGAGGCATATGCAGCGTGCATGACCGATGCGTATTGTCAGTCAGTGCATGGAAACATGGTGTGTGTGCTGGGACACCATTCCTGCCCAAAGCGTTCACCTAAAATAACACAGTCAGCTGAGATTATTTATGGACTGTAGAAACATTGAAAGGACTGTGCTGTAGATAGTGAAGCATAGACTTATAGACTAATTACAACACAGAGACAAGTCAGGGCAATAATTCTCACTAATGGAGTGTTTAATGCTACAGCTAAGTACTAAAAATAAATCATTTTGTAATAGATTACAGAGCTCCATATTTTAGGCTATTGTTGATTTTATCAAGTGTGCTCACTTTTTTGTCTGCCTAGTTGCAAGTTACTGATGGCTACTAGATTACCAGTATTTAAATGAAAAAGAATAGAATTTTAAAAAATATTGAATTCAAATAATTTATTTGAATCAAGGAAAATTCAGCTCTACAGAAGCACAAAAAGATGTATGAGAACAGAATGCAGATAACTGTTTGCAACAACACCTAACAAACAAATCAAAGCTGTAGAGCTGTAATGGCCCTTGAGATAATCACTTTGCATAAAGCAACTACGTGATACAGCAGCAGTGCACTCCCCTGATAGTCCACATCAAAGTGACATTTAGATATAATATAGATATGTAAATAATATATATTTAAAAATATTGTATACAATAGTTTATGTCTAGTTATTTTTACATAACTGTAAATATTAAATGAGGAAATATAAAGATTTTCAAAAACGTTGTTAAGTGATTAAAATGACATTTTGAGAAAGAAATAAAAGGAAATGATCATTCAATTTAAATATTACATTAAAATCAATACAGACTCTCATTTCCACTCTCATATAGTTAAGTCTACTCTCTGTTACTCACCTACTGGGTAAACTTTGCAGGGACGAAGGCGCCACTGATTTCACTGGAGCGACAGTTTTTATTAGCCTCACTAACCGGGACTACTTTCCGGTGAGAACAGCGGCTGAAGACATGGAATATAGTTCGCGACACTTAGATTAAGATTTACCATTTAGACAGCGAGATAAATGGAATTGTTTAAGAGGGGTGATGTTTTCTGGACGCATATAATAAATAAAATGTCAACTTTCTGTCTAAAAGCACAGATGTTGTACAATATCGAGGGAGGATACAATCGAGGTGCGAGTGTTGTTCGGCTGACCAATCACGCAACTCTCCGCTGATACTTAAACGCGAGTCTTAGTAAGTTTGGCCTGGAGCCTAAATATATTAATGAGCAAGAGGATAATATTTGACAGAGATGGGTTAAAACTTTGTTTGCTTGTTAAACAACTAATGATGCTATACTTATGGTTTTTATTCTCTTGTCTTTGTATTTATCTGAAAGAACTAAGGAGTTACTTAATTATCATATTGCAATATTCCAATTCTCTTTGTAAATAACAATATAATATGATCAAAATATTTTTTCCCACATTATCAATAGCATCACGCAACATTTAATAAGCAATGTTGTTTGCAAAGATCCCACATTGCATCATGTGCACACCTGGTCACAACTATTTCTAGACTTTTTACCTTTTAAACATTGCTTTTTTGCTTTGTTTACATGACCTCCATTTTTTAATTATTGATTTCTGTAGTATCCCTGTCCTCCTCTTTTAATGGCTACTCTGTGATATCTCATTTTTACGATGATAGCTCATCACTTCTTCATGCATGTAAGGCTTCATGTCATACCGTCAGACAGGCAGGGCTGCTGGCTTGATTCATGGCCTCAACAGGGGTGCAACAGTGTGTGCATTCCTGCAGCATGATACGACAGTCCAAATGCATTCACATATGGCTTTATACACAATAATAGATGTTCAAATTGAGAACACAGGTGCAGCTAAACTGAAGTTTCATGCACTCAGACAGCTGAAGGGCCAGAAATCCGATTGGGAATCATATTTACAGCAAAGTTTTCATGTACAAAAAATTTGCCTTTGGTGCATAATTATATTCATTGAACAGGCAAAATAGAAATTAAAGGAAAAGTCAAGAAACCTAAATAGAAAACATAAATAATTTAAAATTTTAATTATTTTAATTTAAATTTTAAATCTAAAACTGTTATTAAAATTATGTGCAAGACATCTGTTTTAAAAATAAAGATTTGTTCAGTTTTATGCAGGAGTATGCAAAAATTTCACCAAGGAACATGCAAACCCTCATCCTTTTAAGTACATAGAATCTGTGCTGTATGCAAAGACAATAAATCCAAAAAAAGTTTATATGAATTTCAGAGGCAAAGTCTAGAATGAACACTGCATAAATTCCAAACATAGCATATTATAAGGATGCACAAATGTAGGCATAACACTTATTGCGGTATAGTAACACATGACTCACTTTTACCAAAAACAGACTTGACACCACACTGCACCACACTGCATAGTCTGTCAACATATATGGTATATGTATATGTATATATAGTTAAGCCATGTTGGCCTTTATGCAGCAAGAGGAACATAATATGTTCCTAATATTATTCTGAACATTCTGTACCATAACACAAAACCAGATCCACCCACTGCCATGTTCAACATGTATGTGCGCTCTCCTCAGTGTCATTCAATACTAAGTCAGCCCTTCTCAGTGATAAAAATGATTTATTGTGTGACAGAAACACTCATTTTTTTGTTACGCAGTAGCCTTGAACTTTCTCCAATAATTGAAAAAAAATAAAAAAATATTTTTCCTAAATATTTGTTGTATTAGGATGGGTACAAATTGGGAGGGGAGGCTCAGGCTTGTTTATTTATTGGGGAAAATGAGGTTGGATCCTCATTTTTTTAAGAGGACAGCTAATTAACATGAACTCACACATGCTCACAAGGTAAATTTAAAAAAAAAAACAAAACTGGAGCAAAAATATATGAGCAAGAGGAGGTTTGAAACAATAGTTTGTATAAATTAGACTATTTTTTCTCTGTCTGTCAGTTTTAATTTCCTGCAATGCTTTTTAACATGGAAAAAAATCAATACATTGCACAGTTCCTCATCTGGACCCATGTGTCATGTATGAGTCCTTGTTATTGGAACGTGTGGATGCTGCAATCCAACAGGAGGCAGAAATCTAACCCCCAAGTCACTTTCACCCACCTCTAGTCCATTAAAGGAGAGATGTGCGAGCTAGAGGGTAAATGCTGGATTGACGCCAGGCTGCAAAAAATATGCCTGGCTTGACCTCCTGTACACAGACGTGATAAACAATAAATTATTCTCTTGAAACGAAATCCAACAACGTGGTTTCCGTTCTCAGTGTGGTCAGCTGCATGCGCTCTTTTTTTCACATACAAAACATCGCAGTGAACACAAGTAACCGTGTTGTTTTGGCACCAAAATAATTGATTTGTTTGATCTCATGTCTAAAACACTGCATCAAATTTGTGCATTTTGAGTCAATTTTTCTTGTATGTTGACTACACACCTTGGCTGTGCACTAAACACAGACATCTTTATAGTCTTAATGAGGCTTACAGTGTGCAGTAGCATGCATACTAAATTTGCTCAACTCCCAGTGTGCCAGTAATTAACTATATTCTCCCATGAAGCACAGCACAAAGAAAAATTTGTAAAACTCAAAAAACACCTTGCAGCCAAGAACATGTTTGTGAAAACTCAAAATAAGCATCATGTTGCATCAATTCTGTTGAAAAATGTTCATATCGTTTTGTGAAGTTTAATTTTCAGTGAGATTCTAAATTTAGTTTTAATTATAAGACAGGAAGTACATTATTTGAATTTGGACAGGCTGTCCCTCTCTTGCTTGCATGCTTGCTCTCTCTCTCAACAACAGCTCCCCCGTGTGGCAGACTGATTGAAGTGCCCTGCACTGTCAGTGCCAACCTGCGAATCAACTGAAATGTGCTGAAATTGGGACTTGTATGAAGTTATGGTGCATCACAAAGTCTCTGCTTTGAAGAGCTGCCTCGTTGCCTTTGCTTTCATGTAAGCACAGTAAAAACTAGACCAGGTCATGTTCAATTCCATTTTGTTTGTCGGTAAGCTGTTTTGCTGTGTATGTAAAGAGGTTCTGTTGGTTAAAACCTGCGCCATGTAACTACATTGTAGTTCCATTGTACATTTGTGCTGCTGCCCTGTGTTTACTGAGTTAACCCTGCCCCCTTGTGTCCTTTGGAAGCACGTTTCTGCTCCTGAGCGCCCAATGATTGGTAACCCAGAGGATCATTACTTCATCAGCCCTGCAGTATGTCTGGTCTGCCTTTTCTTACCAGTCTTTTACAGGTTTTGTCTGCCAACTTGTGTAGCATCATTCAGGTCATTCAGGTATTTCTGACTTTGTTTATCTGTGTTAAGTCTCAGTGTTTATCTGTGATTTCTTTGTGCTCAGAATCACCCTCATGTGCCAGTCAGCCAGCTTTTAAGGACAACCAACCACCTGCCTGCCTGCTCACTCAACATGTTGACACTGAATCATTTTCTTCTGTCTGTGTCTGGATCTCCGGTATCAGTTTTTTGGTGTTAAAATAAACCTGCTTAACTTTCCATGGAGTCTGAAGCCTGCATTTTGAGTCCAGTTTGTGTTAAACTTCAAAACAATGTCTCTTGTTCAAATACAGTTTAGTCCTTTGCTGTTTTTCCTGTTAATTTCCTTAAAAAAAAAATAAATAAGAAAGGGAAGATATCTCAATTGTACTGCCCATTAAAATAAAAGATTGACCAACCTGGATTCATTTCAGTTTCTGTCAGTGTTTTATTTCAGTGTTGACAGTTTGGTGTCAGCAGCAGATCCATAGGTTTTGTATAAAGCTTACTGCTGTATATCTGATCCAGGAGTCATTAAATGTCAAGCTGTTGCTCATCTATCTTGTGGGCCTGACAGATAAAGTCAAGCAGTTGTGATATAACAGGTGTATAAAGTGAGAGGGCAATAGTGTGCAATATAACACAACATAAATCAATGCCCCTGCAACAATTCTGGCTTATGAGGCTCATAAAGCTGCTCGTTGTGTCTGAGATGTGCCGACTCACTTCAGCAGTCATTCAGTCATTTCACCTGCTTTGTATTCGATTTTTTTTTTATTCATAATATTCATGCACAATCATGAAAATGGCAGTGTACAGTAGGGGTTCGTGATATTGTGCCCGCACACTATAAATAAACAGCACCACACAGCAAACACCCACTCATGTCTAAGTAGATTACTGTGAGAAAAGCACTTGTTGAGAGAAGACTTGCACAGATGTATGCAGTCCTGGAAGTGTCTAATCTGGCCAGACTGCGGAGCAGCAGGTGACGGCTAACAAGGGTAACTGCCGATTAAGGTCAGACTGCAGTCAGACACAGCAGGCGGACAGGAAGACTAATAAATGCCAAACTACACCCGTATCACCATCCTTCAACTCTGCCACCAGGGTGCTTTGTTGTCATTGCGGTTTTTGAAAACAGATTCATAAGCTTGACTTTTAAAAAGTCCAGAGGAGAGAATGATGCACTGGTTTGTTTTGTTTTTCTCTCTTTCACTGAGAAATATCCTCTATGTGCTGACAAAAGGATGAAACTCATATCACAAAAATAGCACAGGAGTACGGTGAGGTTGCATCCCCAGCACAGAGCTGCAGGTCTCATCCTCAGCCCTCTCCTCTGTCTGGACCAGGTTCAGCTGATCAGGCTGTTAGTATCATGTGACGCTGAAGTCCAGGACTGAACATGTGGGACTCCCTGCTGTTCACAACCAGAGGAGGTAAAAAGGACAGCTAGACACTCAACAGTCAGCCAAACCAACAAACACCATCATTTCATTGTTGTTGGATTCTTTTTTTTAATTATTTTTCTATTTTATCATGTTGTTTGTTTAATGGGAATATGTGGAAACTTCAGGTTTTTCCTGAAAAGCAAAGGTAAGGACTTCTTTGTCTTTGTACCAACATCTTATTTGTTTTTTTAAAAAATACATTCGTGTCTTTTTGGAAAAATTAAGGAGACTTTAATAGCATTTTCAGTAATGCATCTGAAGAAATTATCTTGGTAATTAAAATATAATTTAAATTGTAAAAATAATACTGAGCGCAAAATGTTCATATATGCACATGATTGAGGCTGAACCAATGTAATAACATGTGTTTTTCCAGTAAAGGGTTTAATCGTGTCAGAAAGACTGAAGGGAGCAGCCGCTTGACTGTTGCTGAAGCATCGAAGAACCAAACACATGGTGAGTGTGTAAGAATATTCTGAGCAGCAACGTTCGTTAACTCCTCAGTTTGGGTGGACAGACGGCTTAAACTAGCAGTGTGAATAAGAGGATTTTTTGATCGACAGCTCTTCCTTTGAACCCAACAGGAGCCTGAGCTCGAGCAGACGGAGAGCCAAACCGATGAGGACAGCGACACAGAGGAGGTCCTGTGTGAAGCTCACGTAAGGGTGACTTTGTTAATTATTTTAGTACAAACTACAAAAATTCCTAGAGAAACTGCAAATGAAATTTAGATCATAAAAGACAAGTTCATCGAAGAGTAACAGGACGTTGGAATGATGGTAGTGTTCTTTAAATGTCCTTTTATCTTTTTACAGCCACAGTAAATGGTGTCACAGTTAGTCATAAAATATTTACTGGTTGTTTATATATAACTAATAAAAGCTGATAAGAAAATAGAGGTCATTACGATTAATCGTGACACATTTTTATTGAGGATTCTTCTGGTCATGATAAGAATAATCGCCTCCTCTCAGCCATCGTTGTAAAAACCTATGAGTGGTTCACTCCCTCAGCCTCCTGTGGCGCTGAGCTGTTTGGACCACGAGGTGAGTGTGTTAGTGTTTGTCTCAGCAGGAGAGCTGCACCACTGACCTGTATCGCCACCCGCGGCTGGACGCTGACATAGAGGCAGTCAAGACTTTGTATTCAGACTCTGCAGTCTCCATCAGGTCAGAACATCTTCTCTTACTCAATGACTTCAAACGAAAATGATCTTTGCTTCTGTCTTACATCAAATCCCTTCTTCCTTTTTCTCTGCTAGAGAGTACGGCTCAATTGATGGAGTGGATGTTGACTTAAAGATAAATGCCCACTTTTTGGATGTGAGTTAAAATTCACAATTGAGCTCAGATTAAGACAAAATACTGAAATGTTTGCTATTGTTGTATCATGGTCTGTCAAAGATAATTACACTGTTTGGGGTCCACAGGAGGAGATGGCCAAGGTCTGGAGGGTTAATCCATCAGAGCCCATTGTCATCCGTCTGCACTTCTCTCTGTCTCAATATCTGGACGGACCTGGTGAGCATCAATGCTGCTGCTCCAAAACAAATCTACTGTCAGACAACATGACAAATGAATAGTTGATGTTTCTCACTTACAGCTCCTTCAGTTGAAGTCTTTCAGCCATCCAACAAAGATGATTTCCACCTTGGAAAACAACTACAGAAGTGAGTGTTCATACTATGTTTTTTTATGGCAGTGTTGGTTAGTTTTTCCTAATGTATGTTGCAAAATGCTTCCTCCACATTGTTAAATATTTTTGATTCAAATAACAAAGAAAAGATGAAGACAAACTCTTCATTTCTGTTCTTCAGTATTCTTACAGTCTTCTTATCTCAAGAATGGAAACATCTGACCAACGAGAACATCGTAGTGCGACAGAAGAGCAGGCAGAGCTGGTTCAGGCCAAGTGGAACCATCAAGAAAGTTCATGCACGGCTCAGCATCTGGCTCCCTCTGTCGAAGTATGTGGACCTTCAGCTGTTTTGCTTCTTATTCTATCTGTTTCTAGGTCTCTACTCACTGCTTTCTCACTCCCTTTGAGCAGGTCCACTGAATTCCAGGATCCTGCTGTGAAAGGACGGATCATTTTACCAGCAATAAAGCTGAACCGTTTCATGAATCACACGACTTCCTACAACATCAAAAATCCCACAGGAGAGCTTTTCACGTACACACCCAGTGGAAAGGTGATGAGATCTTGAGAGATTGTTAAAAATATGGTTGCTGCTATGTTTTTCAGTGTGTTTGTTTGCAGTATTCCTTAATTGACTCTAAACTTTTTAACCCCTTGACGCCAGAATATATATACAATTATATAAAAAAAAAATGTAATAAGTGTTTTTGCTTTCAAGCAGATGCTAAATTAAGTGGAGATCGTTAATTTGACTCTAGCACACAGAATTGATAAAAATTTAAATGATGCAAATTCGTGACACACGGCATGAACAGACAG
>JAQNCA010000028.1:16974000-16987062 GCA_029783725.1 Acanthurus tractus
TAGTCATTAGTCATTTATTAGCAGTCTCATTCATGAACATTACATTTTGAACATTGCACTTTGAACAGAGTGTGTGTATGTGTGTGTGTGTGTAAGTGTAAGATGACAAACATGACCTGGATGATTGAGATGGACGCATTTTCAATGGAAGCGGTTTGAAGCGAAAACGCACCTCTGGGCGTCAAGGGGTTAAAACAGCATTTGTGTCCTTTGGTTCACAGAGGGTGATGGTGTCAGCAGTCAAGTCATCAGTGCAGCTTAGCACCAAACAGCTGATGGAGCTGCTTTTCTCCTCCCAGGCCATTGGGCACTGTAAGACCACCCCAACCCTGCAGCACGGCTTCTTGGTCCAGGTAATGCACAAGAAATCAATTAGGATCATACCTGTCAGAAAGGGAATTCAGAGATTCTCATAATCCAGCTTGGCCTGACATCTCCTGTTCACCACCAGCTCTTTCCAAATCCCCCTGCAGCAGGGATTAAGCATGATAACAAAATGCTTGTGCTTGTGCAGAATTGGTGTTGCATTGTTTAAAAAGAAGCACATGCAATCTTTAATGGTCTTTTTAAGTGCACAACTCCAGAAAATGGTCATGTTGAAACATTTCACTCCATCATTTCTGCAATTCTGCATAATGATTGGGAATGCCAGAAAGAATTTCAAAATTCCACCCCAAGGTCACCTCAGTAGCTTTTCTGGAGCTTTTATTATATTTTGCTGTCTTTCTCAACAGACAGCCAGTTTTCATGAATTTTTTTACAATTAATTTTAAAATAGATGATCATAAAGAGATAAAACCATAATTCTTTGCCACTTTTTTTTATCTATGGTTGACGAAATGTTGTAAAATGGTTTACAAATGCTAAAAAAGATCTTAAATTGAGAAGATGCAAGCAGAGTATGTAATGTTTTTCACTGTGCACACAGATAATGAGGTACGCCGAGCAGAGACTCCCAACACTGAATGAATACTGTGTCATCTGTGACGAGCGACACGTGTTTCAGAACGGCCCCATGCTAAAGGTATGCTCCTGCAAAGACCTCAGCCAGTGGTTTCGTGGATAATTACTACAGAAAAAATTTAAAATACAGTTGACTTTTGCTCCCATTCTGCTTTGTGTGTGTTTCTAGTCAGCAGTTTGCACCAGAGAGCTGTGTGTGTTTTCCTTTTACACACTGGGGGTTATGCTCGGAGCTACTGAGGACGTTGCCACCGGTGCAGAGGTTGGTAACACGCTGGTACACAGACACAAGGATGATAGTAATATTTTATTACTGTATTGAAATGATGTCTGTTTTACAGGTGGTTGACCTGCTGGTGGCCATGTGCAGAGCTGCCCTTCAGTCCTCACGCAAGAGCATCATATTTGACCCATACCCCTCTGTTGTGGATCCATACAACCCCAAAACTCTGGCTTTTAGTCCAAAGGTATCAGCTAAACTGTCATCTTTACTGTCATTTATGACAACTACATGATTTTTAAAAAACTAAAAATCATGTTGTTTTTTACTCTTCCATCATGCTTTGTGTTGCTGTGGCAGAGGAAGAGCTTCGACAGGCTGCAGAAAGCTCTGGACAGCATCTTGTTAATCTTGAGGATGGCACAGGTGATTTTAAATAAATCCTTCATTCACGCCATATTTAAGATTTACATCTGTTCTCCTCCTGTGAGAATAATCTGAAGACTCTTCAATACTTCCTCGTCAGCTCCATTAATACAAGACGGATTAAACTATATTTTAACATGTCCAGGGCCCGTCATCTGAAATAAAGAAGCAGATGGACAGGATAGACCCTCTCGCTCATCCTTTACTACAATGGTGAGTGACAGGATCTAAACCAGCCTTTCAGTCGTGTTTTTATCTTGTTTGAAAAACTTAAAATGTCATATAATCTGAATGTTTCTTAGATTCATATGTGTTTGTATGTTTTTTTTCCAACAGGATTTTAGCAAGTAACCGGTCACACATCGTCAAGCTTCCACTGAACAGGGTATGATGGAGTAACTCAAGTTTAACAGCAGAAAACGTTCATTAGAAATTAGTTTTTTATACTTAATATAAACTTTATGCTTTTGTTGCACAATAGCAACTGAGGTTCATGCACACACCCCATCAGTTCCTGCTGATCAGCAGCCCTCCGTCCAAAGAGGCTCGTTTTCAAACTGCCAGGAAACTTTATGGCAGCACCTTTGCTTTCCAGTGAGCAAAATCAAAGCTGTGTGACTTGTATAAAACTTCATTACCGATACTATTTACCAAATCCCTGCATCATACACTCTGACACTGTTTTCTCTTCTCTCAGTGGCTCCCACATTGAAAACTGGCACTCTATTTTGAGGAATGGGCTTGTCAATGCTTCTTATACAAAACTGCAGGTAGAGTGTAAAAGAAATGTTTTTGTATGATGTTTTTTACTCATCTACAATGTAAATGAGTCTCTACCTCAATATATTATATAAGTTGAAATAAAGATCAAATGAAAACAAAAGAATATATTTAATGTAGTCCTTTACATCCAAACAGACTTTTGAGTTTATCCTCTCTCAGTTACTGAAGCATTATACTCATATTTTTTTGTCCTTCTACTATTTAAGCTTCATGGAGCTGCATATGGAAAAGGCATCTATCTGAGTCCTATCTCAAGCATATCATTTGGATATTCTGGTATGGATGCATATTCTTTTCAAAACAAAATAACTAATTTACACAAAGATCCCATGACTGATTGAGACATTTCTTTGAAACTCATCCCTCTCTTTGTCCAGATATGGGTAAAGGGCAACATCAAATACCCACCAAAGAAGAACTTATAAAGAAATACAACCACATAAACAAACTAAAACAGGTAGATTATAATTCATACTTGTCCTTCTTATCCGTCCTTGTTTTTTGTATCTCATCCTGTATTCTCTCCTTGTCTCAGGAGCTGCCGGGGCAAAACAGGTTTCTGCAAAACAACAACCTGAACTGCATTGCTCTCTGTGAAGGTACAAGAAGCATTGATTTGACAAAACAAGGCCTAATTTTGGACTGTTTTAAAAAAAATTCTGTATTTCTTGACAGTGATAACATCAAAGGACCTTCAAAAACATGGGAACATTTGGGTGTGTCCCATATCTGACCATGTGTGCACACGTTTCCTTTTTGTGTGAGTATAACACAGGCAGCAATCTCCCTGCACCTCAGCATATAAGACATTTCCAGACTACAAAGCTCTGCTGTTCTCTCTCTCTCTCTCAGGTATGAGAACGGCCAGGTGGGCGATGTCCACATCAACACTCAGGAAGCCGGCATCCACAGGGAAATTTTACAAGTAATTGCTTCAAAGTCGTGCTGAGGCTTTCAAGCAAGAAAAAAAGCCTGACTGTAAGCATGTCTTTGTGTGTTTGTGGCTAAATTTCATTGTTTTTCTTTCACTGTTTTATCAAGCCATCACAAAACAATGAGCTTTTTGATATTAGATTTTCAGCTTTTGTTTTTGCAGAGGAGAGAACAAGACTGCACATAATCTCTTCTTTTTTTTGTCAGTTATCAGTGGATGAAACTAGTTTGTTCCCCTCGTGCACCTATGAAAGCTTCTCTTCTTGCCTTATATCTTAATTTACAATCTGGTGTAATATAAACCTGTTTCTACCGCCAGTTCCATAAGTCTGTACTGCAAAGACATGTTTTGTACATTTTTATGACGGCACTTTTTCAATAAAGTTTTGCAATATTTCTGAGGGTTTTTTTCAGTAGAGAAAACATTACATTGCTCAAAGGTACCTTGTTGGTGATGTAATGCATGTGCTGTGCCACTAGGTGGAAGCGTAACCAATGCTAACTAGTCAAAAGGCTTTTCTTTGCTTACACAGAAGCAATTAACTCTAACAACTGTAATGTTTAAATATTTATGTAAGACCGCCACAGATGTTTGAATTACACAGCATTTTGAGCACATTTGGTGTTGACATGAGCCTGTATTATATTTTAAACATGAACATGCATACAACAGACCAGATGTGTCACAGGGGTCTCACACACACAATTAGTCACAATTTTTTAAACTGACAAAGCTAATACAAAGAAGAAATTGGAGCTTTTTAGGCATAAGCAGAAACTACTGCAACTTCCAATATACAATTCTTGTCATGGCTGAAAAACATCACTGATGGATAGTATACATGTAGTTTTATTGACATTTATGACCAGAAGATTTTCTCCTGGGAAACAATTATGATTTGCTTTGAATTATATTGACACCATTGAGAACCACATATTTAATATACTCATTGTTCGAGTCAGTGAATACCACGGGGGTGAACACCATCCCGTGAGTGCACCATTATAACAGTATACTGGTTCCATATGAGCCCCACAGCTGCCTCCTGAGCTCCTCTCTTGGCTCAGTTCCTTTAAAGAAAGCATTCAGCAAAACAACTCTGTTTGCATCTGGATATGAGTCCTTTCCTGTGATTTCTGGTTTAACTTGTTATGCAGGTTTGGCAGTACCTCCAAGGTACAATTGTCCTCATAAATGTCATTGATTCATAAGAGGCACAAGTGATGTAGCAAGCGTTTTCTGGGTCAGCCCAGCAGGCGATGGACTGAAGCAGAGGAGAAACTGTGAAGTTGCTGCAATAGCCCAAAGGAAGACACTTTTCAAAGACCATATGGCTCTCTGATGATAGTGCAGAGGGGAAGTTGTCTTAAAACCAGGATAAACTGTACCATAACAATGATTGTATTATTTTTAAATGTCTTTAGCCACTGTGAGATTGTAGTTTGGTGCAATGTTTGCAAAAAGCACATCAAGAATATCAACTATTAAAACCTATTCACGTGAAACAAAGGATTGTTTCAACTGCATGCCTTGTTAAGTCTCATTATCTCGTGTTTGTTCATCCATATGATTCAAGCAACCATAAAATCTCCGAGCCCTCAAGTGTTTAACAAAAGCTTCCCTCCAAAACCAACAAACTAAAATGTGACAGACATTGTTAAATGTTGCATGTGCCTTTAAGAGCACTATGTCCCACTCTACATGTCTCTCTCTGAGGCTCATATGTGTTTGTTGGCATCAGCTGTCCTCAGTGCTGAATAGAGCAAGGACATCTTTTCCTTCACATCAGTGGGATTAGAGGAAGAAATACCCTTTTCATACTGCTGGCTGTCATCTCGGTGCTCTGAGGACAAAATGGAGATGCAATATGCATGAAGAACGGGGAGGAGATCATAAAAAGTCACAAGTTTGGAATACAAAGCTGATCAGTTTTTAGTTTCTTATCCAAAATGGACAAGAAATGTGTTTTCAATGTCCAGGGAGACATGAAAATAATCCGGAGCTACAGACTCAGAGAAAGCATCCTGCACTGTTATTTCACTGCCGTCTGAACAATGACTGAACCCAGGGGTCAGATGAAGAGTTCAAGTGGTGCAAGCAGCACTGTTATGGAACAGAAGTCTGCATCACTCCACCCTGATGTCCCATCTTCATCCTCCTCTGCAAAACTTGGTGGGAGCAACTTCAGGAGAGTGAGTCGCATGGAGGACAGCGATCCCTACCCGATTCCTGGCCTGGCAGCAGACATCCTTCACATGCGAGTGAAAGAGGGAAGCAAGATCCGCAATTTGCTGCGGTTTGCAACAGCTCGCATGCAAGGAGAAGGAAAAGATGGCAAAATGACATCACTGAGACAGGTGATCTTCACTGGCTCAGGCAGAGGAGTCACCAAGACCATCACCTGTGTGGAGATTCTGAAACGTAAAGTGGGAGGGCTTCATCAGATGTCCAAACTCTACTACAAGACAGTGAAGGAGGTCTGGGAGAGTCCACAACAGGGAGCACCAGGTATAACCATGCAGAGGACAGTCCCTGCCATCTGTATCCTACTCTCTAAAGACCCTCTGGATCCTGAGGAGCCTGGATACCAACCTCCCAAAACCCCAAGAGTTCCCACAGAGGACAGAGAGAGACATGGAGCTCTGCTCAGACCAGCTCACAGTCCGTCCTCACAGCAGAGAGCCAAGAGAGTCTGTCTGGATGACTGGAGTGTCTGTTCTCCACAAACAGCCACAGTCTGAATGAATCGTATAAAACATGTTAGGCTTGGTAGGTTTATGTTATTGTATCTTTTCAATCTGCATCAATTTTTCCAAGAACATTATCTCTAAACCTCAACTTTAATGCTTTATTGTTCATGTAAGGTAATCTGCCTCTTAAGTGAATATGTACCTTTGTCTCTAAATAAACAGCTGATAAAAATGATTATTCTGATGACTTGTAGCAATACTTTAATTTGATTTAACAACCTTTGGTAACTTAATCATAAAAAAAATATTGTATGTTTAAATTGTATTTGCAGCACTAAAAATAGTCACATTAGTGGTGGTGGTGCTTTAGTGACATCAGAGATTATTCTGATACGAAAGGTCAAAAGAGCACAAAATTAGTCACAGCCATTGGAAATATAAACGTCAGTGTTTGCATCAATTGTCTTTACTCTGTTTTGCAATTTTGGTAAAATTTATCTACACTGACATGAATCATAGCACAACAATGTTTTGAATAAGAGTGATTTCATTTTGTTAAAGTTCCCCTTTATGGATGTAACATTGTTGGAATAAATGAACGAATTCCTAAATGCATCTCAGCTTTGATGTGTTTTTTTTTACGCTGGGTTGGAGTTTATTTTGAAAATAACACTTTAAGACATACTTGTAACCTCTTAACCTTGAACTTTTACAGACAAAACAGTTTTATGCACATAACCTGTATCCCCAAACTGTGATCAGTCATTTGTTCATTGTTTTGGGGTTAATAACATGTCATCTGACAAACTTTTTTCAAATTAGACTATAGTTAAATACAGTCGTTAATTTAAAAAATGAACCTAACACCACAAGCTTTGGAACTATTTGACTCCCATCCCTTGATTTCATCCTGACAGAATAAGTTTATGACTGTCCTTAAAGATCTCATATTGCTTTGGAGACTGGTGGCGTTGATAGACCTACTTCTATGTGAGCATGGGCTCTTTTAGCACAACGCATTAATTTGGAAAGGGACATTCAAAGTAATGTCATCATTAGATTAATTTGGTTGCTTTCAGTGTGGCGACTTATGGCAGTTATAGCCTATGCCTTTTTTATTTTTGATACAGTAATTGTTGTTTTTATGCACACTTTTCTTTACATTTAACAGTTATTTAACTTTTCTGTCAGACTATAACCCACATATCTGATCATTTCCAATACGGAGAAAGTCGTCTTAATACAGAAAATTCTTACTTACTTCCCAGTAAAAATTCTAGGTCAAAGTCATAAGTGGTTCTCAACACGTACTAAAACGAGCCGTTTGCGCAAGCGCACTGCGCAACAACGAGGGACCACGTACGTGACAGGCGAAGCGAGCAGCGTTAGCTTCCTCCTTCAGTCCCACCGGTTCGTCTAGCTAGCTGTCCCGAATCATGTTCAGAGCCGCCGTCCGACTGTCAGTCTCCGGTGTCCGGAGTTTAACCCGTACGCAACCTCGGTGCCAAGGTATGTGTTCCTTCGTCTATGATCTCTGATTGTTGTTGTTTTAATTCGGTAGCTAATAGTCCTGTTAAGGCGAAGTTCTAACGGAAATCGATCGTGACTATCTGCACATTGCCGTACCCGCGCAGCTAAACCAGCTAGCTAGATATTAGCTTAGCCAGCGTAGTGATCTCTTTTAATATACACTGCACTGTTTATTGTGTTAATTTGTCAGTCAAATTATGTAGACTTTCGTTTAATACTCCCTTTCACCGCTTAAACTGCTTTTATGTCGCCCTAAAAACGTCCCGGTGCTCGGCTCTGTGATGTCGGTGTCCTTGCCATGACCCATTTGTGAGGCTGAGTATAGGCCCCATAAGCTCTGCTGCTGATGCTAACGTTATCTAACTTAAGTTTGTCGTTTTAAGCTACGTTCAGCCAACTTGCGTTAGTTGGTAGTGCTCTTGTCATTAGAGTATGGCTTGTTACAGACAATAGCAACCAGGAAACGGAGCTCATTTTAATGTTGTGTTGATGTTTTAGCTCAAACTTTGCAACATAGTGTTTCTATAAGGAGAAATAAAATGTGGTACGTGAAAATGTATGATCTGTTTACACTTAATAACAGCATATTATCTGATTTCCACATCCTGTCATATTTATTACAAGATTCACAGCATAAATTGAAATTTCCTTGTTCGTGTGTCTGTGTGTATTCAGTGTAGTAGGTGCAGTAGGTAGGTCATGTCAGGACACTGGCAGCAATCCAGATGCATTACATTACTAGACAGCATTTGTCCTTTTCCATTTCAGTGTAGTTACCCTTGGATGTGTTTGCCCTTCTACATCACCTGACTATAGATTCCACTAAGTCGCCTTCTCTTTTTTATTTGGGATTGGCTGTATAACTGAAAAGGATTTTTTTTTTTTTTTTGTGCAGCTATTTTGGCCTCAAGGTGTTACTCACATGGGATGCAAGAGACAGATGAGGAATTTGATGCCCGCTGGGTCACCTACTTTAATAAGCCAGACATCGACGCATGGGAGCTGAGAAAAGGTATGTTTATGAATGACACCTAAACTTAATTAATAAAATTAATTGCAATGTGAAAATAAAACTTAGGCCGAATGTATACTGTCCAACAGTTAAAAGGAAGTTGTTTTAACTAGTTTACTAAGTCAAAGATTAATCTTGTTGATAATGCAGTATTTACCATGAAGCAATAGAGAGCTGTAATCTTGCACAGATAATACCTAATCTGAAATTTAGAACATTTCATTAAAGATTATTGCTGATTTTTCATTTGTTTGTTGGTTGCAAAACATGCTTTATTGTAGTTAGATTACTAATAATGCAAACAAGTTAAACAGTAAAATGCTTTGTTAAGCATATGCACAAATTTTGTTTCATCAAAGTATCAGTAAGCAAAACTAACCTTGCTTTTTGTCTTACTGGCTGAAACTTGCTTTTTCCTATCTAAGAGTGTACCTCATTTAAAACTATGATTTTGTCAGCTGAATGGGATTTGGCTTGTCAAGGGAAGATTTGACTAGTTGATCCTTTTTTTTAAGTTCAGTGCCACCTATAACTCCTTTATCGGTATAAGAGTCTCACGTTAATCCTCTAAGATAAGAGTGTTAGTGGTTTTTCTTTGATATCTGTGATGAGAACCATAAAATTTTCAGAGTAACACAAAGTAAAAGTGTGCATTCTGCCCGTAGTTAGTAAAAAATCCCACATCTCTCCTGCTGGGCTTGTCACCCAAAGAGTCAGTCACAGTGGCTGGTGGTTGCAGAGGTTGTGGAACCACCTGGTTCAAAAGTAGTTTAGCCAACTTAATTAACAATTATTAGTGAAACAGAGTCGTAGCAGCCACTCTTAGTTTTGTGGTTTCCATCAAGTTATTTTTTTTATTGCAATTTTGCAACTGATGGCAGCTGCAAGTTTATTTTATGACTTTTATAACTTGATAACATGTAGCTGTATGCCAGGATTACTTAACCAAGCTCTTCCCGCTTGAACACACACCCTGTGTGACCCCTGAACTCTTAAGTGAGTTTACATAAAATTTCACACAAAACTTAAAACACCTCAGTTAAGATACTTTCAGGACCAGTCTGTAAAGTTTGCAGCCTTGCATGCTGTTGTTGTTTCTTGCCCCTTGCCACCAAGGCACAGTGTTACTGAGGGAGTCAGAAAGGATTTGTCAGCTGTTAGACAGAGTCACAGCTGCTCCTGAAACCAGTGGCGTGAACTGCTTATAGTGCGTCTTTGTCAAAACAGTGTTGTGAGGAGAACCGTGTCTTGGCTGAGCTCCTGCTGTGAAAAGTGGGCTTGACGAGGCATGAGGTTTCCCATGGTAACTGCCTGGATCCTCCTGCTGCTCTGAACTGATAAGCTGTTGGACCGTTTAAATCTGTTACTCATAGTACGCGTCCTTAAACTGTATCATTATTTAAATGGCACCACAAGTATCACATATTCCTTTGATGCAAGGCTGTTTTCAATCTGATTGTCCACTCAAATAAAAAAAAGGCACTACAATAGAGACCTTTGAGTGGGTGGCAGAACTGAAAGGGCACGGCTCATTGTCAGGTGAGAGATGATAAAACCAGAAATTACAGAAATGGCTCAGTGAGCAGTCCTAGTAGTTGAACATTACACCAAATATATGCAGGTATTGAGGAAGTAGTGATACTTACGTGGTTGATTTCGCTTGAGCGCGTACAGAGAGAGGAGGGGCCATTCAGACGCCTGTGTTGTGTTTCGAGAAAGAGATAGAGAGCCCAGAGGAATCAGTGAGCTGTGTGCAGCTTTTCATGATTTAAGGTTGATTTCAGTTACACCACTGACAAATACCAATGATGATGAAGTGAAGAAACAGCATTTTGATTTTAAATAAAAAAACTACAGTGACTGTGTTTTATTCTAATGAAGAAACATGTCAACCAGTAACTGTGTGAACATCTGTGGCACAGAGAGAGAGAACATGAAATATATCTACTACACACTACACACTTTTTTGACAGCATCAGTTCATTAGTTTGTGGTATGATTAGTATGATTTACTCACATGTGATTAAAAAGAAAGAAATGTGGTATATAGTAAGAAGTATTGATTTTTTTTCCCGCTGTTCACAAAAATGTAATTTCTTTCTCTTCTTTTTTCTTCCTAGGGATGAACACATTGATTGGTTACGATCTGGTACCAGAGCCAAAGATTCTTGAAGCAGCGCTGAGAGCCTGTCGGAGGTTAAACGACTTGGCCAGTGCTATCCGAATTTTGGAAGCTGTGAAGGTGAGAGAAAAGTGCCAGTGTCTCAGCCTGGTAATGATTTGGGGAGTATTGTTAGCAGGTAGATAATCAAGGGTTAATGATTGATTTGGATTCTATTGTCTGTGATCTCCTCAGGACAAAGCTGGCCCTCATAAAGAGATCTACCCTTACCTGATCCAAGAGCTGAGGCCAACATTAGATGAGCTTGGCATCTCTACACCCGAAGAGCTTGGCATTGACAAAGTGTAGATGAGTAAGTATATAAAACCTCTGTAATCAATCCTGTGTGTTTTTTATATGATGACAATCTAACAGAATTTTTTTTGTTTCATATTTTCAGATCTAAAGACGGTGGATACCCTCTGGACACAGAAACCTTGTACTTTAATGTTTTCCTCATATAATACATGTGATATTTAATTTGGCCTTTATTGAGTTCTGTTGCTTGTAAAATATTGATGAGCCTAATAAAGGAAGATGTATCTTTTATTGAGTGTCACAAGTATGTTTGGGATATTTTAGATAGGTTGAGTACTTATTGAAGCTATGTGTTCATTACAAGTTGCTTCAATGGAAAAGAGACATCACTTGATGGTGCATGTTGTCTTAGTTTGTCTGGACATTTTAATGAGTTGCATCTTGCCACCAGGGAGCAGCGTTATCACATGAATGTAAAGATCGTTCTACTGTACTCAGTGTGTATTACATCTGTTTTCATTTCAGGGAAAATTTACATGCTGATAAAATAAACTTGTTCAAAAGGCAACTGGCATAATGTTATTATCAACACATAACTGGATTATTGTTGAAGTACATAAAATATGACAGATCAAAGGTCTAGTGTGCAATGCTTAGAGGGGATCTGTTGGCAGAATAATGCAGAAATTTAAAATATTGGTGAGCCTAAGTAAGTTTTATATTTTCCTAAGTATATTTTCATCAGTAAAAAATCACCTGAAAATAATGTTTTAATTCTCCTAGAATAAGGCTGTCTGATAGCCACACAAGGACCAATTCCTCTTTTGTTGTGTATCACCATGTTTTTACAGAATCCAAGAGAAGAGAAACCAAACACCAGTTCTACTGAGGACTTTCTGTAATATTTGTGAATTTAACAGTTGCAGTAGTTTCTCCCACATACTTGAAAGGGGATAGATGGACAAGTAAGATGCAGTTTGCAACCTCACCACTAGGTGCCACTACACACTGGACCTTTGAATGATTTTTGGAATGTTATTTTTTCAGGATTTAAAATTACTTTTATATTAACTAATATTTAATAATTAGAATATTACGCTTACTTTCATACAAGCTGCCTTTATTGAAGTGAACAGAAAATATAGGTTATGTCACTGGGTCTACAGTCTGAACTGTCGTCATACAATTTTGAAATTTGCATGGTTATTTTTTTCCCTAAAAGAATGAAAGATCCACTTAATGGTAAGATGCCTTTTTATCCTGAGCTGAGTAAAACATGTCAGTTGTTTTTGCTGTAGCCCTCTATTTAATCACTGGTTTACATAGGAAAATAGATTACTGTTTGTACATTTCTAGAAAAAATTACCCATTTCCATCTGCCTTTCCTACAAGGGGAACTTAATCTTTATGAGAAAAATGAATTTTGGACAGTTTTGGATATTTGAGAGAAATGACTACACTTCAGTTTTGAATGCTTGTACGCACCATTTACATGTTCATCAGTTCACCATTTGATTGGTAGTGTGAATGATGTGTTTTATTTCACAGTTGAAGTCACGTTTTTGCCCACTTCTCTCTTAGAAATAGGTGTTTTCAGCTTTTTGAAATGTAATTCACGTCTTGATTATTTTGCTCTAATGCAGTTATGTAGGTCATGACATCTGCATGGTTCTTTTCAAAAAGGGATGGGAGTCACTAAAACCACTGATTCCATTGAAAGCAAGATTTACAGTTTTACTCAATAAGGTTATTAGTCTGTTCAAAGTACAACATCAAGGTTCACCAAGTGCAAAATCGCTGTGAAATGGGTTTTCTAGCCAACTTAGAATGAATAGGGCTCAGTTTTTTTTGTTTGGTGTACAATAAACCAGCTAGTAATGAGGGACATAAAGTTAATCAGACCAAAACACAACATCTAATTATTAATGCCAGGTTAAATATCCGAATTACAGTTCTCAAACAGAGTCTTAGGTCACTTTACCACACTTTCTGGTTCTGCTGCAGAGAAAATAAAAACACAAGGAAAGATGAATGACTTTATAACCTAACTGAATGTTCATGCAAATTCGTGCTGTGAGCGTGGAG
>JAQNCA010000028.1:16992636-17004767 GCA_029783725.1 Acanthurus tractus
CGAAGGTGACAGTTAAAAGATAACAGATAACTGTAACGAAGCCCACATTTATGAAAGTGTTGGGCTACAGCCAAACTACCACTATTCATTTCAACATGCGTGGTCTGACATGGGTGCGGGGGATGCGTCAGACAACAGGGTCTGGGAACCACTGCTCACAATGTCATGCAGCTGTTTGTGTGTCAGCATTTGCAGTTTGTATGATGTTTTTACTGTAAACATGAGGAGAGTTACAGTTGGACTGGAAACCAACAGGCTATCGCCCCCCCCCCATGTATTTTATATCTCAGGATGATATGTTATGGTAATCAACACCAGCTTGCGTCAGGTTTCCATGCCAAACAGTAACTTGATATAATTAACGGTTATAAGTCTGAAATGAAACATTTAAATGTGAGTATTAAGTAAAGTGACCATGAGGGTAAACATGGAAAACCGAAAACAATCCATTACTCTGATAAACCACAAGCATTGTAATTTAAGCATTTGATCCTAATGAGTACAAAAATATGTTTTGTTGTTAAAAGTACATATATACTTGTTTAAATACAAAACATGTAAACATAAAAACACCAGCATGAACTGACTGGCATGTGAACAAGAACCCTCATAAGCGCGCAGAAAGCAAGTCACCGATACTCATCTGAGGAAAAAACCCATTGTGACATTTCATGAGCTGTAACTAAATCAGCAACAATCCTAAAAATAATTCATTTTAATGTCAGTTTTGATAAAGATAAGAGGGATAGCAGAAAAAACATCATCTACTTCATTTAATCGTGGTGACGGCGCATTCACAAGACAAGCATCATCATGGAGCTCTCTGCATGCGTTGGCAGGACAATAAGCTCTCAGCAGGCTTTTCCACACAGTTGCACACACACTGCCCCTCACTCACATTTTTAACCTTTAACTGTCATGTTCTGGGGGGAGGTGATGAAGGAATGACTTGTCATATTAAACTATCTAATGAGCAAAGGGCCATTCATTAATGTCCCCTTTTCACCGTGCCCTGCTTTAAACAGACACTCCCTTTGAAAAGTATGTGTCCATGTTTACACAGTGCAGCAGTGCAGGCAGCCAGATGCTTACAGTGACGAGCTGTTTAGCTTTGGAACGTCCTGCAGTAAAACCATTTCAGTGCAGGAAATAAAGCAGGTTTAAGACAGGAGACAGGAAGTGCAGTCCAGACTCTTAAAGGAAAAAGTGAGGATAAAAAAAAAATCCAGTGTTCCTTATATTTTGACAATCTGAGTCTAAATGTTGTATTTGATCGAAAGTTTAGCATACACTGGCACTTTTTGAGATTCCTTTGTTTTTTCTTTTAATAGTTGAGTGTAATTTGGTACCTGATTGCCTGGATTTTCTTTGGGATCAATACAGTTGTTAATCTTTCTATCTATCAATATTTGCTGGTCAATGTAGACAATAAAACCATCTATAATACTGGGCATGACTCATGCTCTGCTCTACTTATCAAATTGCTGTATTAAGCAGACAAAGAGCGCAAACGGTTCCCTGATGTTTTTCTATGTGGGTGTTTTCTCAGAGAGGAAGTGCCATCTGGGCTGAAGACAACGAGGGAGGAAAAGTAAGAGGAGAGCCATCCAGGGACTTTGCTAAGGTCAGTAAATTTATTAAATGTATGTCAGCAGAGAAATGAAGAACAGTTAACCAGCTTGTTGCTAATGTTGTTTGCTTCTTTTCTTTATTTTTCCACATACAGCTCTATGAGCTTGATAATGACCCACAACGGAAGGAGTTTCTTGATGATCTCTTCGTTTTTATGCAGAAACGAGGTGAGATCCAGTTTTCCTCATCAGATTATCTCAGTCAAACAAAAAAAGATGCAAAAACATGTTGCTGCTGTCTTTTCTCGCATGCGTGCAAAGGTCACAGTCGTGACAAACGTACATATGTGTTTGTGTTTTGTTTATCCTAAGCATGAAGTAATCTCATTTCCACAATTGCTTTTTAGCCTTTGTTATTAATGGGCTTTGCTTAAAATTAGGATTGAAAGGGTCAGCTGTCAGCCCTGTGATTGGCAAGCACTGCTGACTGATAATCAACCCTCCCCCCTCCACTCGAATCAATGCAACAACCAAGCTGCTGTGCTGGAATTATCCCCATCCGTCTGAAATAAGGTTAATTAGAGAGGTCTATCCACGCAGATTATGCACGCTAAGCCATTTTGCCTAACGTTAACCTCAGGCCCTCAGGTGGATAAGTCACAATATATCTTCTCTTAATCCTTATAGCTGTCCTTGGTAGTGCTTCTACAAGACCTCTCATATTTTATGTCAACTTTTTAGGAGTAGAATCCAGAGAAAACAAATAAATATCCATGTATTTATCCTCTCATTCACCCAGGAACTCCTGTGAACCGCATTCCCATCATGGCGAAACAAGTGCTGGACCTGTACAGGCTTTTTAAACTTGTGACAGAAAAAGGAGGTCTGGTGGAGGTTATTAACAAGAAGATCTGGAGGGAGATCACCAAAGGTCTCAACCTCCCCACGTCCATCACTAGTGCTGCCTTCACCCTTCGCACCCAGTAGGTGCCACTATCATTTTTGATAGAAAAGCCCACAAAGGTGTTGAGTTGCTAAAAATGTGCTCTGGTATGAAGTAGAGTAGCTGATAATGTAACTGTTAAATGATTTAATAACTTTTCACACTGAAATATTACATTTGTGTGTTTGTTTGTTTGTTTTTTTATTTAAAGCTATGTTAAGTTGTAGCCACAGTAATTGAGACAAAAGGGGAAACACATTTAATAGATGTATTAAATATTTGACTAGTTACAAGCAGATCATCTTTATGTCAGTGATCATTTGCACCAGGTAATGTGACTCATGTTTCCTTGCAGGTATATGAAGTATCTGTATCCGTTTGAGTGTGAGAAGAAAGGCCTGAGCTCTCCGGGTGAGCTGCAGGCCGCCATCGACAGTAACCGCAGAGAAGGTCGACGTCCCAGCTACACCAGCAGCCTGTACCGCTACTCTCCCTCACCGAGCTCTGCTCCACACACCCTCCTGTCTTCACCCACGATGCAAACCACCCCGACCGGACACAACGGCCTCAACACATCCGCCAGCCTGAATCTAAAGAGAAAGACAGGTAGAGTGTAAAGACTGTGCTTTTTTTTCCTGTATAATACTCTCTGATTTGATATTTGATTAATATGTTCCCTCATGGATATCAGATACTTGTGACCCCTGCTGGTTTAAATATATCCAAACATACAGCAGATTGATTGTGAAATGGATTATTTCTTTTTCAGTTTGAATGCATGTTACACTGACAGGATTATTTCTCAGGCATATTATAAACTGCTATTGTTTTTTTTTTTCTAAAGGGAAATTACTATTTCCTTTTCCTTTTTATTTCTCTTATTTAATGACACCTTATCTGTATTTTCACTTTGATCTCTCTCCTTTCAGATGAGATGTCAACCCCTGTAATGCCCAGCCGGCTGCCCATGGCTCTGGCCCTGGGGCAGCAGCAGCAGCAGCAGCAGCAGCTGGCACAAGCCGCCACATTGGAGCATCTGAGAGAGAGGCTGGAGCGAGGAGCAGGAGGAGCAGGAGGAGCTGCAGTTGACGGACCAGAGAAGAGGATGATGCAGCTGGCCGAGGAGCAGCAGCGTCTCATTCAACAGGCCCTCCAACAAAACCTCCTGGCCATTGCATCTCACTTCAATCCCATGAACCTCAAACTCAACAACGGCAACGGTCAGTCGTCCCTGCTGTTATGGCCTGAACTTGATCATAACTTTACTGGTTTCAGGAAACTTCATTAATGGCTGTATTTTGTTTTCTAACGCAGAAACCAAACAGGATTTGTCTCTGAGCATCTCCACCAACGGAGCAGCCAGCATCAGTGTATCTGTGGAGGTCAATGGCACAGTTTACTCAGGTGAGAAGTTACATATATTTATTTATATGTCCAAAACATCAAACTTTTTTTTCAATACATTTCTAATTTACTTTGTTTTTTTAATCTGTTTTCGTATCTTTTTTTTTGGTCGTCTTTAATTTATTTCTTTGTAACTGTTAATAACACTAAATCCTCCTTTGCAGTTGATCTTGCTGTTTGTGTCTTTTGCAAATATGACTAGTTAGTCACACAATAAAAGCAATTTAATGTCTGTTGATGTTAATCTTCTCTCTGATCTTTGTCCTGCAGGAATGCTGTTTGCTCAGAAGTCAGCCGCCGCTGCTGCTGCTGTGGCTTCACAGTCTGTAACTCCGGCAGGAACGAGCGGTTTCAGTGCCCTCTCTTCATCCCACAGCCCTTCCTCTTCGTCATCCGCCTCCTCAAAGGGGCCAAATTAAAGCTCAGTGGCTTTTTAAATCTTTTCTGAGTAAAATGGTTACACAATATACCTCTTTTTCCAGACAAGAACTGTGAATTCTGGAGAGAATCAGCTGCAACAAATGAAGGAATTCATTTTATTTCCAATCTTCTGACGTTATGTGCTTTAAATTAGTCTCGCGAAAGGGAACATTGATGTTTGACTTCAAAAGCTTCCAAATTGACAGTAACATAGATCCACAGTTTACCGTAGTGCCTGTTAGGAGCAATGTTAATGTAGTGGGATTTATGTCTGAAGGATTTTGTGTGGTTTGTTCAGAAGTGTCTTTAGAGCAGAAAAATGCACGATTAGATCCAATGCTTAATGTCTGTATGTGTCGCTAACTATCAAACAGTTTTGTAGCTGCCTTTTTTCCAGAGTAGAACAGTGAAGGGCTGCTGATGGAGACCAAAAGCCTTAGTTCAATGTCACAGCTCCTGTCTGTAAGTATTTTGCTCAAGCGTATAGCTAATACTTTTCACAGGCAGCTTTCAGGGGTTATTAACATGCGCCAGTTTCCGCAGAAATGTTGTGTCATAAACAATCAAATGGAATTTAAATGGAAATGGTGGCAAGTTTGGTCACATTTTTCTTCATTAATCTTTGTTTTTCTTTTGCAGTGTGTTTTTTTAATTTTTAATTTTTTTATTTAATAATTTGGTTTGCCTCAAAATAACATTTATTTCATGTCAGCTGTGAATCAAAGGCAAAATATGATGTTTAATGTAGGATGGACATGATACAAGTTTACCTCAACTGACTTCTCTTGTCGGTAAGATCTTCTTCTGGACTCAGGAACGTCCTCTGGACTCATCACAGTTATGCTGTGTCTCATATTGCTGTATGTGCTTGTATTATTAATGACCTCAAGCTTTTGAGAAATGAACACTGAAACAGTGCTACCTCACTCTTCTAGAGAAATATGCAATATTAAAGCAGCATGTGTTGATTTGGCCGTCTGCTGAAACCTTCTCTATTTGGACAATCAAGAAGACATATCATTACAAAAAAAAAGCCACTGTGAACTCAACAACTGTTAAAACTCATGCTTGATGTTTAACGCTGTTTTGGTCTTTGGTCAATATATTTCTTGAACTTGTGGCCAGGAGGAATAAAACAATCTTGTGTGCTGTAGAAAGACTGTGTGCTTTTATTTTTATGACACAAAGTCACTGTTATATTTGTGGAACACAATTTTGCAAAGTTCTTAGTTTCTTTAAGGATTAAGACATATAAAACATACAGAACACATGGTCAGTTTATAAAAATGATGCATTTACCAAATTACAATAGTAAAATACGACTCACACATCCTGACATCAGTGATAACAGTTTAACAACACAATAGTCCGGCACCCACAGGGGGCATTTTGTATATTATTTGTACTTTTGATTGATGAAGCACATTAAGCTGATAACCTCTGCACTCTTTTACCAAATTGACACTTGCAAGACCATTACTATAATTTCATTTTGCACTCTACACCAATCAAGGATCTGAATGCTTTGGGAACTACAGGAAATGACAAAAAGAAAGCCACACACCAGTGAGTCAAATTACCGGTAGTATTTGCTTTCACATCCCAGACACACACTCTGTACTAAAAGTCAGGCATCAATTAATGTACATGTTAATTAGTGTTTTAACATAGCTGCTCTTAATATATTCAAATATGAACCTGCATACAACCAAAAGTTTTCAATTCCATTGCTAATTGTGCTTTTTTTCCTGACTGCAACATTAGTGACAAAACCCAAGTTATACATGTTTTCACCACATGTATGTTACATCAGATTTTATCAGTGAAATGTCCACATTGTTTATGTGTCAGAGAAAGAGTCTGTATTAAGCGATCCCTCCAGAACTCTGCAGCAGACCTATGACAGAGGTTACACTAATGGAGATAAGAGCTCATGGGTCAGAGGCTGAGGGCGGGGGATGGGTTGCAGGATTTACTGTTGGGTTATTCTATAGGGACTCTGCTGGTCTGGCATCTGGAGCGATTCAGAAGAAAGATGCTACAGGCACAACTGGGAGGTATTATGAGATGGATATCTCCGCCCACGGCCCCCACCCGACGGGGAGGAATAATACCGGTCAGGTCACACTGCGGATGAGGCGATCACTCTCCTGGGACGAAGACTGGAATAAACTCTGTGTAGTTTGTTATGACATCTGGATGATTTTTTGAACTCTGATCAGGAAAAGACACCTGCAGCTGCTCAATATTGCTTGACTTTAACTTGTGGAAGGAGGTTTAATCTACACAAGAAATCCTTTAAGTAAAGTATTATGTGATGAAATTCTTTTGATGCATAAACCTGTAAGCTACAATTCTAAAACCTCAAGATTTTTTTCTTTTTTGAGAGGATACAGATGTTTTTGTGCCTTTGTGATCTTGGAACTTTAAAACAATGGCACTGATTTACCCTCTGGAGCAGAATTACATGGGAAGATTTCCTTAAGACTGAAAGCCAGAATGTGATCTTCTTCACCTGGACCTCTGGGCTTTTATTTATAAATGTTTTAAAACAGGCTGAGACAAACCCTCAGACTCTTAGCACCATGCCTTACCATGATGAGGAGTATCCCGGCCAGCCTCTGTGGCAGTCTGTGCTGCTCTTCTGCTGTAAAGGAATGATTGAAGGCATCATGGTCATTCTCTTCTTCTGGCTTCTTGTGCAGGTCCTTTTCACCAAACAACTAGAAGGTATGGTCTTAAAGGAAAGGTTTACCTTTTGTAATCCTGAAAACAATAATCACATTCCCATTTTTATGTTAAAAGAGTAATTGGTGCTGAGTTGTGATAAACTCTTCTAACACGATTTCAGTGAGGACAAAAAACAGTCCCTCAAAATGAAAAATAATATCTTAACAGAAGGTTTTCACAGGCTGTTAAAGTAAATAAAGTTTTTATTAGAGTTATCATCCAAATTTTTGGTCTAGTATTCCCTCTCTGATTTATTTTTCTTCCTCCATAGGTAAACGAATAAACTCTGTTGAGGAAAAAGCAAGAGACATTTTTAATAAAAGGCTTTAACTTTGGAAGATAATCCTTTGTTGTGACTACTTCACCATCATTGTAAAATGCATTTTAGCACAGAGTAGGTACTGTGGATTATATCTCCAATCTCTCCCACTGGAATCACATAGGAAAGGAACCAGAATTATGGTTACCAACATTATATATTATTAATTCATTGATTTGAATAGTGTTTTGAGATAGACTTGAAAAACATGAATCAATCCTCTCTGATTTCAGAAAAACAGAGTAAAACAGTTCATTTGTGTACAATCACGGGGTTGCATGAAGGTGAGTTACAACGGCTTTTAAACTACAGTCGTCTGATTAATCTTGTTATTCTCTCCTATTTCTTCAGTTCACCTCCAAATTCTCCTTTTGGTCGGACTGGTCATCTTTTGTCTGTGTTTGATCCTGGGATGTATTCTGTGCTGGAGGAGCAGTCAGACTTGTCCAGTAAAGAACAAAGATCCTGTAACAACAGCACCAGTTTCGACTGAACTTGTGAACTTCACCCAGACTACGCCTCCCTCAGCAGTGACGACAGCGTCCAGGCAGCAGTACAAGGAGCTGGATGGAGATGTACTCGAGTACCCCTCCACTTTCAGCAGCCCAGCTCATTCAGAGGGTGAATTCACCCGTCAGCCTCTCTCTAAGCAAGCTGCACCTGCAACTGAGCAGGAGGAGCAGCCAAAGTCTTATTTTTCCCTGCGTCGCCTCAGCACACCACCTTTAACGTCACCCTTTTACAAACCCATAGATTCCAGTCATGCATCCCTGCCTTCATTTCCTAAACTGGGATTGTTGTCTAAAACACGTAAGGCTCTGCAGAGGCGCTGCACAGTGACCGGGGGGAGTTTATCATATAATGAACACAGCAGGCTCACCAGCCCCAGTGCTGTGTGCCCTTTTCTGCCTGAAGAACCGATCCCTCTGGCTCCGCTGAGCTATGGCTCCAGTGCGAGCTGCCAACAGCCAGTATCACCAAAACCATGCCTCCATCTCACTATGGCCTTCTCTCCAGAGCAGCAGACCCTGGCAGTCACTGTCCTCAGCCTCACTGGGATGCCCCACAGGCTAGAGGACGTGTCTGTGCTAGGCAGCCTGCCGCCTCTGTACCCCTGTCCCTTACAAGCCTCAGCCCAGAGTCGCCTCAGCCCTGAGGGCCACAGCCTGGTGCTGCTTTTGAAGGTGAACTCTGTGAAGGAGCTCCAAAGGTGTGCACTGAGAATAGCCATATACACCCAGGAACGTTTCAGCCTGAGTGGCAACGCACTGGGTGAACTGGAGGTAGAGTGTGGAGGAAGAGACTGGAGGGCAGAGCATCAGTTTCACATCACCAAAGAGCTCAACACAAACAAGTGGAAGCTGAAAAAGGTACTTGTGTATGATTAAATATCTGTGAGCAGGTGTTGGAGACCCCAGAGCAATAATCTACTGGTTTTGTTGTTGCTGATTAACACTGATTTTTAAGTAAATTTAGGACAACAGACTGCAGTTTCCAAGGTCAAAAAATAATAATCAGGCTGTGTCCGATCGATACCAGTAGAAATTATCTGCTAAAACAAGCAAAAGGTCAAGACCTTAAGCAGAAAACAGCATTTCTCATTTTTGATTTAGTTTTGTTGTGTCGTCTATGGACATGTGATATCTATAATGATTAAAATATTTTTTTTCTTTTATAAATTCTGTTATTTATTTATATACTCCAAAGCAAAGGCATCATGCTATTTATACCTAAGTTTCTCTGTCTGCTCTTTGAACTTTTGCCCTTTGTCTCCAGGGTCTGATCTCACAGGATGCAGCGATGGGTAAGGGGCTTAGCAGTCCTCCACAGATCTTTATATTACTTCAGTATCAGACTCTCGCCCACCGCATCAAAGCCACCGTCCTCAGAGCCGATAACCTAGAAAGCCTCATTCACACATCAGCAGCAGCAGGTAAAACCAACATTTAATGCCACTTGAATTTAAAAAATGGTGTATTTGATTTCAGATCCCATTAGGACATCAAGAGGAGAGGCGTTATGTAAGCATGCGTGGGCAGAACTAACTTTTGCCTCACAGGGGCAGAGGTAAAATAATTCCCTATGTTTGCTTTTAATGTTTAGGGGATTAAATGTTGTCTTACAGGGTCCAAATGCAGCAGGAGATCATCCCTTTTTTTAATGACATTGTGGTTTAATCCTTCACTGTTCACAATCCTCAGGAAAATGTTTCAATCTCCTCTGGATCTCTGATCTGACAGATCTAATCTTTGTTTGCATTGGCCTGTCTGGGCATTATTTTTTTACTGCACACAGGCGCATCCCGCATTTTGAGCCATTAGATTTTATGATATCTGTTTCATGCAACAGTATGTCACACAACTCTGAGTTGGATAATCTCTTTTTGTCTCATATCAGATTCTGAAAGTATGAATAATAAGACTGCCCACAAAGGACAAATGTGCATTATAATGGATAAAAATGAGGAAAAAATATTTATTTACCCCAATTCTGTCCTTAATTTAACTTTCACTGTATTTACAATAAATTGTGTTGGAAAGTCTGTGTAAATTCTTTAATTTTATTGTATTTTTTATTAGTATAATTTTTAAATATTTTTCAGGTTTTTTAATTTAAAAAAGTGAAATAAATTTTTGTGTGATGTTATTTTTTAAGTGTGTTTTGTATTTTAGAAATTAATATGAAGGCTGGGGTCGGTTAGAAATTGCATGCTCATCTGTAGCCGTTATATTGGCATGTACAAGCACAGTAAGAATAGAAAACTTTTATTCTGAAAAAACAAAAATAAAACATAATTTTGACTTTGTGGTTTTGTCACCTCAAGTCAGGACTGCATTTCAACTTGCTGTCTGTCCAACAGTTGTCCCGCCAATTATAATTTCTGCCAAGCTTCTACATTTTTTCTAACTTTATCGTGTTTGTGCATCTGTGTGCAGAATACCAGGTGGTGATCAACCTGCATCATGATGGAGTTGTGATCAGCAGCAGAGAGTCTAAAGGAGGGTCCTCTGCTGTGTGGAATATCTCCGTTCTGTTCGACCTGCCTCCAGGGGACATCAGTCAGCTGCCCCTCATGCTCGAGTTCATAATCACCCAGGTAGAAAATCACATTTGGAAGTTACAATCACAGATTAAAGTAAATTTATTTGTATGGTGACAACCCTGTGAAATCTACATTCCTGCTCCTTTCTTATGTGTGACAGAATCGGGTTCATTCAGGGGCTAAAGTTCTTGGTCGAGTCCAAGTCGGTGCAGAGGCTGCAGATGCTGGACGTGCTCACTGGAGGGACATGTGCAACCTGCAGGTGGAGCAGGCGCGCTGGCACACTGTGCAACCGGAGCCGCTATTCAGTAGAGCTCTGCTACAGCAGACCTGATGTTTGAACTCAGAGGGCATCCAAAACAATTCATCAAATGATGTGTTCACAGACACTGCAGTTTTAATGGATGGATACAATAACATGGCCTTATAACAGTGTATAAACCTGTGAATTCTCCTATGGGGAACTTTTAAAGGGATATTGTACAATGTTGGACAACTTATTAGTAATCTCTTATATAGCCTCTCTCTTTTTAAACAAAATGGTTAAAACATTAAAAGGTGCATGAACTGAACAATGTGGTATTCCTCCAGAAACACTTAAGAGTTATTCCAGTATTCAGCTCCTGTGACTGATACACACTCTGTTATATATTTGATGTATGTAATACACACATGTATGTTATATACTCTTAGGAACACTGGTAATTCCCAATTCTTTTAAGAGAATTTTAAAATTTTATGCTGGTTGTAAGATTTTCTGAATGTAAAAATGATTTGAGCCACCATGTTGTGTTATATATGAATAAAACACATTTTTACCTGATGAAGCTTTGTGACATTTATTAACACTATTGTTTGAGGTATAAATGTTAACATCTTTACGGTTTGGTGTGTAGAATCTAGTGGCATCCAATGGATCACCTTGTCCTTCTTCATTTGTAAGAGAACCAACAGTGGCTGTTAAATTCACAAAAAATGCAAAAGGTGATCTCCTCTGTAGGTATAAAAAGAACATTCAAAGGTAATTTAATAAAACATTTCTTATTTCCTGGTGATTTCTCACCATTGAAATCATACTTTAAAATATTATTGGATTCCTGCAATATTCTACAAAAAGATTCTTAAAAATCTTACGCACAACTCACAGTTTAAAAGCTAACAAGTGTCAGCTTACCAGTGTCTTGTCTTTAAACTGATTAAGTGAGTTAGTCCTTGCATTTTTTGAGTACAAAAACACACATTATAAGCTGTAAGGCACAAAGCTGACTGGTGCAGCACTTTGTAATCACTGATCCAAGCATAAATTTGCATATTGCAAGTTTTGTCACTAAAAAGCCCTTAGTTGACCCCTCCCTCATCCTCATCTTCATCTGGACTACAGAGATTTACTGGCTCAGCAAGAAAAATCCCATCAGGACAGAGGAGGGTTGCCGTCTTCTGCTGCAGGTCCGTCTCATCTGAGCAGTGAGTTAAAAGAAGGTCTGGCACTTCAGCAGATTTGTCTTCTTCTGCAGCAGAGGGACAGTCCTTCACCGGCTGCTGGCACCTCAGTGTGACTAGATCAGAAAACAGAGGAAATAAAAACACAAAGATTATTATTTCATGCTGTCACCAATTAGTTTGGTAGTCTTACATGCAAAGGATCGACAGCCAAGGACAGAATTAAATGAGATCGGGGATTTGTCCACCAGTGATCATGAT
>JAQNCA010000028.1:17004867-17017108 GCA_029783725.1 Acanthurus tractus
TAGTCTTACATGCAAAGGATCGACAGCCAAGGACAGAATTAAATGAGATCGGGGATTTGTCCACCAGTGATCATGATGATAAAAGAAGCTTGGTGTATTATTCAACATTGTACTCCATATTTTGTGAATATGTCCCTGTCTGGAATAAAGACATGACTCTCACAGCACAAATCACAGCACAAATCCATCTACACTAATGATTATTGTAAAATAATGCACAACGTCACCTTGCAGCAGATTCAGATTGTTTGTCTTCAGGTCGTCGATTTCTGCGCACATACTTGACATCTGGCAAAGGAGAGAAAGGTTAGAAATCTCCTCCACTTGCTTCCTTTGCAGATATTTTCTCTATTTATTCAAATTAATGTTTTTTTTAGCAATATATTAGGCTCATTTATAAGCATTTGAATAAGAAAAAGACGTAACCTTCTTTTATACATTTGAAGTCTTTATTTCAAACTGTGTGTAGTTTTAAGAAAATAGAATTTTCAGTCTCTTAAGATGCTTTACTGCAATTTTAAAGTCTGCATGTTCCAGCAGCCATCACCACTAAGACTTGACTAATGACTTTGAGACAGACTTGATGTCTACCACATGATGTCTGGATGTTACTGGTTGATGCTCTGGTGCCACACAGCCACAGACCTCCAGTATGAGACAGTGACTAGATTTAACTCTTTCCCATCCTCTTATGGTTGAGTCTGATGTGTTCCTGCTGAGCGGTTCACTCCTCAGCTTACAATCCGATTATTTACCAAGCAGAAAGAGTCATATGTGAGATTATAGCTGAATTACGTCTCACATAGACTTTAAGTGGTAATGCAGGCAGACTAACACCCCTCCCTGTGTGCTGTATGCTCTTTGATTAGAGCAGGAGCTGGATTAGCGCTGTCTGTACATATGTGAGTGTATATATAATGAACAGTTGTCGAGCATCACTGTTAGTTTGATGATATAATCTGTGTGCTGCGCTTTATGCCATTAATCATATTAATTTGCATCAGTTGCAGATGTTACTGCATAATCTATGAGACATCACAGCATGCACACAGGTAAACATGGTTGGTCTTTTGAGTGTTTTGTGGTGGCTGGAGGTTTTCTGTTGGCGTTTTAGTCATTTAGTTGTCACTTTTTACAGCCATTTAGAAAAATTATCCACATGCATGCAAACACTGACTGTTTAGGCTGATTGTTTGTGGATTTTCATCCATTCCAGTTAGTGTAATTGAAGCCTTTTATGACCTGTTTAATTCGGCTGTGGGTTTTTCCCTCAGTATGAGCCTCCTCTGCTGGCTTCCCCTCCTCCCCTCCGGACCAGTCAGCGCTCTCCTCGTCCTCTTCAAACACTGGCATCAAACCGGAGATCTGCTGCCAGCTCCTCCTGTCCACCGCGCTCTGATTTAGAATATAAAACATGACATGTTTACAGTGCACATCCCTGATTATGTTCTGGTCTGGATTCACATATTCTTTCAGTGTGGCTTGCTGAGGCTTCTTACCCTAACAGGTTTACATGCGGTTGTCCGTTCCTGCAGTGAGGAGGCTGCTGCTCCTTCTCGCTCCTTAAACAGACTCTTTAACTGCAAATATGGGAAGGTACAGTAAATTCCTCACATTGTTGTCTTTTACAACAGATGATCTAAATGTCCGTTTTTTTAACATGTTCAAAATAACAAGATGATGTTTTGCTTGTAATGTTAAACTTTTTCACCCTCATATTTTAGCATGTTAGCATCCTATCATTTGCTTCATGACCATTTTATCCAGCAGCTGTTAAGACTTAAAGCCACAAGTTTCAACCTCATGGTGGCATAAGAGAAAAAAATCAAGGAGTCACCAATTCAGCTAAGTGTTTCCTCTTTGAAGATGAATGTCTGAATGAGATTTTATGGACAGACAACATTACCCTCCCTACAGCCGTGCAGCTGGAGTCCTTTAGTTTGTACCTGCTCAGTGATCATCCTCTTCTGCTGCTCCACGTCGACTTCAACTGGACCGACAGTTTTATCCCTCCCACCTTCAGCAAATGGTTTCTCATCTTTTTGCTACAGAGAAGAAGTCTGTCAATTGTTATGTTCCTCACATACAAAGTTCAACTCTGGAGATGTTTTTCATGAACATTACCTGGTGGAGCTGCCTCAGTGCTTGAAGTTTTTGGAGTGCCAGTGTTTTCTCCTGCTGCAGCTGGTTCATCCTCCTGTTGCTCTCTTAAATCAGGTGATAGAAAAAAATTTAGAGCTGAGCGAGTGAGGAAAAACAGCACATTGTCCTCTAAAGCTTGTAGAAGCAGACTGTACCTTCCAGCTGGGCTTTCAGTGACTTGGTGGTTGAGACATTTGCTTGACTTCCATCATCATGACCCTCTACAGAGACCTTTTGCATACATTTTTTAAGATAAATATTTGATAAGTAATAAGTTATGTTAGTAAATACCCCAGTCAAAACAACAGTCGGTAATAAGCATAGTTAGCAACCTTGAAATCCAGAGCGGAAACTTTAAGTTGAGCCTAATATTTTTTCATCTTTCTCGACTCTAAAGAGCTTCTTTTCTATTACAGTCAAAATGAAAACTGCTACACTCTTACTTCCCTGTCTTTTAAAAAACCGGTCATTCAACTTTTTAAACAAAAGCTCATTTTTCTCTCAGTTGCCTCTCTCTTTCTTCCAGTTTTTGCTTTTGAATCTCACTGCTTTGCATAAAGATCTATTAATCATTAAAGTTAATTGTTGGGATTCTATACACAAATTATTTACTCTAAACACAGGTAGACCTAAAAATACACCATCGTCAGACATAAATAATCCTCACTGCTCAGTGAGGAAGGAAATCTTGTTAGAGTACCTGAGGGGAGTCTGCCAGTGTCTCCCTTAACAAAGAGGATTGTGATAAGCTGATGAGCAGACAGAGAGAAAACACAATGAAGAGACAGAATTTCATTTTCATTTTTGGTCGATGCATTTGGAAATAAAATATCTCATCATTATTCACTCACTCTGTTATTGTCTCTTTGTCCTGAGTCTGCACTGAGGCTTCACCACCTGCAAACACAAACTCAAGGTCACTGCACTTTAATGCCCCCTTGTGTTCAAAGTTAAAATAACATTTATTCCCAGAATTTTAAATATTGTATAGAGGCCAAGGAGTTCTTTCACTGTTAAAGGTACAAGAAAAAAGTCCTGCATTCAAACTCTTGAGTTGAAGTACCTAAGTAGTACTATCAAAATATAATTGAAGTACCAACAGTAAAAGTGCTTATTTCAGAACGAGATGCGTAATATTGCTGGATTATAATTACTGATACATCATTTTATAATGTATCTAAAGGCAAAGCTAAATTCAATTACTTTACAACTACTCTATATACTATTAATTTTATGCGTAAGAATACATCATAATTTACTGAATATGTTTATTTATATTATGTATTGATGCTCTAAACCTCTGAGAATAAATGTTTTCAAATAAGTGTAGTAGAGAAAAAGCATGTTATGTAGTAGAATAGAGGTATTAAGTAATAGAAAATACAGAATTCTATGTAAGTACAGGACTCATGAGTAATTATACTGCACCACTGCCCTTACCTTTATCTTTATATTTCTGAATCAGACTCCTGCTTCTTTCCAGCTCCAGCTCAAATTTGCAGGCATCAAGCTCAACCTTTAACATTGAGGCAGGTTCCTTGTGTTAAAAAGCATAAAGTCTGCTACATCTCTGACGTTGCCCTTACACCTAAGAAAAGGCTTCAAACATGATCTTTTCATGGATACGCTACCTTGGTCCTGGTCAGTACTGTCTCCATGTTTGCTTTTTGCTTCAGTAGATTCTCAATTTCTTCTCTAAGTAAGAAAATATGTGATATCAAAACGTGATCTGTGTGATTCAGACAGCAAATAATTCTCTGAATTTATTATTTTGATTATTTACATCATTGACTCACTTGTCCTTCTGGCCCTCTTTCTCAAGTTTTTCAATCTCGTTTGTCACATCTGCAGTTTCTGCCTGGAGCTGAAATTAGATGTTTGAGTATGAAAGTTAGATGTATATCAAAGCACTGCTGTGTCATGAGGTTATTTTCAACAGGATGTTGAGGGGTTGTCTAACTTCATTTCTGGTCTTCTTTTTCAGTTGCTCCAGCTCCTCCTGTGTGGACTGCAGAGTCAAAGCCACCTTTTGCCATTTCTCAGTCCAGTGTTTAACCACAGCTTTTAGCTCATCAGCGCTTTGTACTCTCACTGCATCCTGTCTCCAATGTTCTTCCTCCTGCAGCTGTAGCTTCTTCGCTTTCTCGAGGATCTCGGCCTCCAAACACAGACATCGATCCTGCAGTTTCAGTTTTTCTAATTCCAAAACTTCCACAGATTCCCTGAAAAAAATATTAAGGGTTTCGATAAAGAGGTGCAGTAGTCAATCTCAAAAACTGAAGAGTAGTCTTTGATCATCATCGCACCTGAGGTTGCAACACCTTTCTTTCATCACTGTCAGCTCGTCATATTGACCTTCATTAATTTTACGCAGCTCCTCTTTTTCTCTGATCAGCTGAGAGCGTTCTGCCTCCAGATCTGTGATCTGTTGGGATTCGATGACCCTCTCTGCTGTTTTCTCCTGCAGCTGAAACTGTGACGTGTTCAGTTTCTGTTTAGTCGTTTCAAGTTCACACGCCAGCTTTTCATTTACCTGGTGTGAAGACCCAATATGTGATATTTGATAAATAATTCATGGAAAAGATCAAACTTAACTGAAAGATAGTTTTTTAACCTCTCTGAGAGCTGCTGATTCTTCCTTCATGACAACAGTTTCCTGATCCAGTTTGTTGCTGAGTGACTCAGTGTTGGTCTGAATGATCTCACCACACACACCCAGCTGTGGCCCCAGGACCTGGCTCCTCTGCTGGGAATCTGCTTTATCCTGCACAACACACATGAAAAAAAAACAACCCAAAACATGGTTATAGTTTTAAAACATGCTATTTTGCCCTCAGATGCTTCAGACATTGTAGCTCAAGATAATTTCCAATACCTGGATCAGGTGATCTTTGCCATACAGTTTGGTCCCCTGTTCTTTTAGATTATCCTCCAGTTTTAACACTTGAGTTGACAAGATGGCCTTTTCCTGAGAAGAATTAAAGCCACATTTTCAAGCTTTAATGATTATCAGGACATTTTGTTATCTGTGAGAAGGTCATATTGAATGAGAGACAGACCAGGCATGCTTGGCTGATCTTGTTGTTGGCTTCACTCAGCTGTTCTCGCACTGCAGAGTAATTCTGCCTCATGTGGTTAATTCTTTGGTTCATTTCCTCTATTTGATGCAACAGCTCTCTCTGGGTCTAAATGCACGGAAAACAAATTACACAGGGCCAAAAGGTTTAATTATGGAGGGAAAAGAGGATGGCATTAAAACAAACATGCAGTATGAATATTTGTTTTTTTTTAAAAAAATCAGCCTCCTCTTTTAAAAGTTTTTACATATGAAGTCATGTATCCTCTGATGTGCCTTATACACTGACCTCTGCAGAAGTCTGGAGTTTTTGCAGTGCCTGGTTTCGTTCTTCTTCTTGTCTCTTCGCCCTCCCCTCAGCGTCTCTCAGAGCCTCTCGCAACTTGCTCACCTCTGTGTCAACCTTCTGTCTCTCCTGAATTAAAACCAAGTTAAAAAACAAAGTGTGGCAAATAGAAATAAAGATTAAAACATTTCTTTTGAGAGCAAAATCTATTCTTATAATAGAAAAAAAGCACCCATACCTGTCTGTTTAAGACATCTTGACTCATAGGTAAAGTCCTGCCAAGTGGATCATTAGTTTTGTCAGCTGTTCGATCATTGCTTCCTCTGTCCAAAGACGACCTCATTTGCAACAGATCCTTCTCCAGCCGTTGGACCCTTATGAGTGTATTTCACATGAGGAATTTCAATCTTTCTTTGGTTATTCAAATATTACTGTGACTTCTTTGGCTGAACTCACTTTTCATGAAGTTCTCCATGTTGCCGGTTCTTTTCAAACTGGGGTAAATCAGCTGCTTCCTTCTCTTGCCCAAGAGCCCTTGCTGCCTCTGATAGCTGTTGTGAAACACACTATGATAATAGGATGCCTTGTGCAACTGAAATTTATAACTAACACCTATCTGAGCCAAAAACCCTATAAAACCAGACAACATCAGACACCCAAAAAACCAAGGGACTTCTTAGTTAACTTCTGGCAAGAAGAGAGAAAAATGCAAAAATGTAAAAATGTTAGATCATAGAATTTGTTTTCACAGACTTTTATTTGTTCCCTTTTACTTGTCTTGCGTTCATATCAAAAAGGTTTGTTGAAATTATTTACTTGTGAATTAGTCATGAGTTGGTCAAGCTGAGTGTCTAGATGCTCGTGAGCGTCCTGTAGCCATTGCTGCACTCCTGCTTTTTCAAAGCTACTTGCACCTTGGGCAGCCCTTAATCTTCCTGAAGATGGAGCAAAGGATCCTGTAGGACCCTCAGGTACCAGATGGGACAATGACTGCCACTTCTGTAGACCTGGATCACTCCGCCTGAAGCCACTAGTGCTCCCAGATGTGCTGGAATACACACAGTTTGTCAGCCAAAATGTGTTACACCCTCTGACTTAAAAAATTACTGTGTTTTTGTCACTTAAAAACTGTATGTTTTCTCATCACCTGGTGCTAACTCTGGACAGAAACCCTGTCCCAGAGACAGTTGCCATACCACTCCATGCTGAGGTCTTGAAAAGAAAAACACAAACACACATTTAAAAAAAAAACTACACTTTGATCAACCTGCTAAACCACAAAAGAGTATAACTAGATCTCACCTGGGCTGCAAAGCGAGATCTGGTGTCCCACATGTCCAGGTCCAGGGGAGAAAATAGATCTGAATTTCTGCAGGAGTTTCTAAACATCTCGGAGTGTCTTCCTAGATCCAGGCTATTGCTTCCTCATCCCTGGGAGAGGCTACAGTCCACGTCTCCCCACATGTCTGCCCAAGCAATAGGGATAGATTTTCACACCAAGGTGGCAGCTTGAGGTGCGTGTCTATTCTTGGAGGATGCGTCCTTCCACTGCTTGCTTGATGGTCAAATGACAATGCATGACTATTGTTGCATGTTTGTGATATACAGAATCATTTCCTCTTATTAATTTGTTAAATACACTCTCTTCCATACCTAAACACAAGTGTTGTACTTAATATAATGCAGTTGATAAGAAAGAAGAATAAAACACAGTATGTTTATTTAATAGCTGGAGTCTGCACAAAAAGGCACTTCCTCTTACGATACCTTGCTGCAGAAACCCCTCGCTTATCCAATGACAATGTTCACCTGATCTGCTTGTAAGCCACACACAGCTTTGATTGCAAGCTGTTCAGAAGTCCTTGAGCTAAGTATCCATGGTAACCTATGTACACAGGAGGCAGTGGGGTGGGTGTGTCATGTGCTCACACTTCTGGGATATTCTCCACATGATCTCTCATAGTCTGTTAACTGGCTGTTTGTTGACATGAGTTATTGAGAACATCTTGCAAACAGTTTTCATAATGTGCATAGCTCAACAATGATTAATTATTATAACAGTGAAAAATTGATGATTGATTATCATAGCCTTTCTGACAAATGGAGAAAACATGCTTTGGAATTATGTTGTTAAAGAGTTTTATTTTAGCTCCAGGAATGAGCAAGCATGTGATGAATTTCCAGATAGTATCATGGCTATATAAGTTGGCTAATACTTTACAGCTCAGTGTAAAATATTGCATAGCACCGACTATCCAAAGATGTTTCTTTGCAAATATCAGTCAGACCATTACTTAGGTCTATCTTTAAAAATAAAATTGTACATCCCAAGTTTAAATTAAAATTGTCTTAAATAAACATATGACTAGCCATTTTAAAAGAAGTAATACCGGAAAAAAAGAAAGAAAGAAACACAAACTCTTGAAAAGCAAATTGAAATCACAGTATGTCAGATTTCGCTCACTCACAGTCAGTTTCAAATAAATTCCCGGGTAAACTTTTATTTTGAAAAATGCTTTATATCAGAGGCCGGAAGTCATCTTCCAGAAGCTAGCAGCGGTGCCTCTGACCACTCAGCTAAAAGCTAACAGTTTGAAGGAGCAACTGTTTTCCTTTCAGCACTTAACTTGACTCGTCATTCATTTGTGTTTTCGAAGAGTGTGCTTCGTACTAGTTCCGGGAAGGTAAATCTCATTTAATCCTAGGTTTTTAATCAAACCCAGCGTCTTGATATTAATGCTAACGCTAGATCGTAACTTAGCTACATAGGCCACCGCTAAAGCTAGTTAGTTAGCATAACTGTTCGGTAAAATCGGACAATTATTTCGAATGTCCTGCTATCAGAAAAGGTTTTATTTCAACTACAAGTACATTTCTTCACAGATGCTTTCTTGTTTGTCAAGTTGAAACTTTTGTTCTTTATCATTGTGCAGTCATGGCTGCGGATTGGTTAGGTAGTTTGGTGTCAATTAACTGTGGGCCAACGCTAGGAGTCTATCAAGGAGAGGTGGTTTCTGTAGACCAGTCCAGCCAAACCATTTCCTTAAGACAACCTTTCCATAATGGAGTCAAGTGTCCTGTTCCCGAGGTAACATTCAGGTAAAGCTCGGCCGAAAATGTTTGTTCCCCGGCTTTTACTCACATACACTGGTTGAGTTACTGTTTCTTCAGTACTAATTAAAGTTTTTTTTGTCGTTCTTCTATAGTGCCATCGACATCAAGGAACTTAAGATTTTGGATATCAGAAATGGCAATGCCAGGAACAACTCTTCTACAAATGTAAGCAGTGCTCCAGTAGCGGTACCAAAGGGTGACCCTAGATCTGTGGAGAAACTGAACTCTCCTCAGCACTGCTCCAAAAGCTATGGAGAACGTCACCTGGATGTTCCTGGTCAACCAAAAGGATTTCGCCGTAGACACAATTCCTGTAAGTGCAATGTAGCACTGTTAGCAAAATAAAGTGCTTCTGATTTTGGTGGGTTGAGATTTATTGTGTATTTTTCCTATCAGGGTCATCTAGCAGTCGAGGGGCAAACCAGGCGACTCCAAAAAAAAATGGGGTGAAAAATGGTCAGATGAAGCACAGAGACGATGAGTGTTTTGGAGACGGCATGGATGATGGGCTGGATACAGACTTTGATTTTGAAGGGAACTTGGCTCTCTTTGACAAAGCAGCAGTTTTCTCAGAAATTGACATATCAGAACGCCGTAATGGTGCAAGGTCTAGAGGGACACCTCAAGAGCAGACGCCCTCACGGTACCGTCATGATGAAAACATCTTGGAGGCCAAACCCATTGTGTACAGACAGATCACTGTACCACAGCCAGGGGCCAAAGAGTACTGCACTGGTAAGTGTGTCACATTATAATGAAACAAATGGTATCAAAGGCAAATGATCTGAAGTAAACTGTTAACTGATCACTTTTGTATATCCTATACAGATTCTGGACTTGTTGTACCCAGTATATCCTATGAACTACACAAGCGCCTGCTGTCAGTTGCTGAGCGTCATGGTCTTTCACTGGAGCGAAGACTTGAGATGACTGGAGTGTGTGCCAGTCAGATGGCACTAACATTACTGGGTGGGCCCAACAGGTAGGCATGCAGTGATGGTTTTTAAGCACACATGAAAACAGTCTTTACTAAATGACAGTAAGGTCCTACCTACATGTTATTGCCTGCTGAGTTTTCTACATAAGATATTGGAAGAATGGCTTTCTCTGGCCAAATAAGTGATCCTTTTTCATAGAAATTAGTTGCTTATCTAATTATAGTGTCCTTGTGATGTCAGACAGGTACATTATGACCCATGACATTTTTTTGTTAACTGAAGTTTGAGCTCATTTCTTATATGACAGGCAACACAGACAAACTAACAGTAACAGGGGTTAAGCACATTGACCTAATGCCCAAATGCTGAACTCCTTAAGGTTGTGTATCGTTGCATGTTTGCTGTGATAAACACTGCTTAAGTAAAAGTTATAGTGTAGTCTAAGTCTGTAGTTAGAGACTGCCTGAGCACTGTGAGGAGGAGGATTTACCTTCCAGCCTCAGTTTTTGTCACAATCCATTATTCAACAACGCTGGTGATTTTGTTGTAAACAGCATGTTTTAAGTGTTTAATTAGACTGATAGTTCTAGTTTAACAATGATGGCTGACAATTTTAACATAATCTTTGTCCATGTTTTCTGTTATTAAGAAGAAAACTATATTGCTCCTATACAGTGAATCAAAACAGCATGCATGGATCCTTCAGATCATTTTATGTGTCATTCAGATGAGAGAATGGGTAGTGAGCTTGACTAACCTGTCTAACTAGGTCAAGCTAACTAAAATGCTCACACCACCCTATTAACCTCTCTGGCAAAGCTGGTGCTCCAGAATTTTTCTTCCACACCTGCGAGTAGTAGACACACAAAGTCTACCATAAAATTGGATCAGAATCCACAAATCAAACTTTAAGATGAACCCCATTGTTTTCTCTGCAAATTATACATTGGATGCCATTAAGTGCTTGAACAGCCTATGATTCAGAAAAGGCAACTTAGATTCCTCTCCATTTTTCCTTTCAGATTCACTCCCAAGAATTTACACCAGCGTCCCACAGTGGCTCTGCTGTGTGGCCCCCATGTTCAGGGAGCTCAGGGTATCAGCTGTGGTCGTCACCTGGCCAACCATGAAGTGGAGGTCATCCTGTTCCTGCCCAATTTTGTTAAGATGCTCGACTCAGTCACCAGTGAGCTCACGCTCTTCAATAAGACTGGTGGTAAACAAGTGTCAAGCATCAAAGGTGGGCATATTTTTCTAGTTTTATTATTTATTCTTAATTTTTTTTAATTTTTCCACATATTGCATTCTAAGTAGTGAGGTTGCTGCTGACGGTGTTGTTCCATTGTTTTTCTCCCATCCACAGACCTTCCAGACACACCGGTGGATTTAATCATCAACTGCCTGGACTGCCATGAGAACACATTCCTGATGGATCAGCCTTGGTACAGAGCAGCTGCTGACTGGGCCAACCAAAACCGGGCGCCAGTGCTCAGCTTAGACCCTCCTGGTAGTGGAAAGGGACAGGCAGTGGAGGCCAAGTGGTCCCTCTCTCTTTGCCTCCCCCTTTCCCTAGCTGAGGGAGCTGGCAGCGTTTACTTGTGTGACATAGGTGTCCCTCGCCAGGTGTTCCAGGAAGTGGGAATCAAGTACCATTCTCCTTTCGGATGTAAATTTGTCATCCCTCTGCACTCTGCGTAATGGAACTAATGGTCATCATGACAGATTGAATCTTTCACCCTCCATGACCATTTGGTTTTTGGCGCCTTATGTGTTTTCCAGAGCATCATCTGTTTCTCAGTTCATCCCTTAAGTTTCTAACCCATCAATGTGAACAGGACTTTCCCTCACACTGCAGGACCACCGTTTGGTACATTTGTTTATCGAGGACTCATTTTAATGGGTTTGATAAGAAAGAGCTTTATTGACTAAGAAAATTTGTTGACCATTGAAGGCTTCAGCAGATATACAGATTACTTGTATTTACAAAATATTGCAAGATATTTTGAATATAGGGGATGTCAGAAAATTATTTCACGTACTAGTGTTTAAGACGAAAAGGACAATCTCTGACTTACCATGGAACTTTTCTCACTGTCACTGTAATCTAACCTCATTCCAAAGCCGTCTGGTGAATAAACAGAGATCCACCATGTAAGTTCATACAAGTGTATTGTTATTACATTAGTCTGGAGGAGACAACATAAATCTAACTTGCCTCCAACCGTATGTTGGTATTGCTACTGGCTTTGTTTATAGCCTGGCTGCCATACTCTGGAGCACTTAATTACCGTTTTCTGATGTTTTATTTAATAGAAATGTCTAAGAGTATGTGGGATATTTGTCATTTATGTGAGTGATGCTTTGTTTTCAAACTTTAGTGTTTAATAAGGCAGCTCCTGGAGAGAATCCACATATCAGCAGTTTTGTTTGTCAAAGTTAAATTAAGCTGTGATGTAACACAGCATGCAAAGCCTCTTGCAATCTTCCCTTTTCAAAGAAAAAAGAGTTTGCTAAGAAAATGTTGGTACAATATCGAGAGTAAAGTCATGACATCACCTCCTGGCAAGTCTCTGTTCCCCTAGCTTCTGTAACTCAGTGCAGTTTCTCATTTAATTGTGTCTCTGAGGTTTACTGTCTGTATTTTAAGAGACATCTGCATCTGCTTCAGAGGTTGCTGTAAGATAA
>JAQNCA010000028.1:17055529-17067189 GCA_029783725.1 Acanthurus tractus
GCTGCTGCTGCTGCTGCTGCTGTATGGCACTGACTGCCTGGGAGTGGAAGGCAAACACAATAATTAAATAAAACAGATGGAGGAATGACAGAATACAATCACAATGCTTGTTAAGATGTTACAAGTGGTTTATATATTTGCATCATTCGTAGATTCAAAACACTGCAGCTAAAAGTTAAACATGAGAAGTAAAAGATAACAGGAAGGACACCATCCTGGCAGCATACCTCTGTTTCCGTGGTCCACTCATCCCCCTGCTCCTTCTCACTACCACTGTAAGTGCTGTCTGGAATGAACTGTCTGTTTACGAACTGGACGGGAAGACAACAAAGATCAGCATGATGAAAAAAAATTTAATAAAATCAATCAAAGACTTCAATTAAAGACCAAGGACATCACTGGTCGGAGTGCATCAGTCTCACCTCTGTTGTTTCCACTGCAATGGGTTCTGTAAACTCCTCAATTATTTCAGTTTCTGTGAGGACCAAAAAAAAGTGTCAGGGAATGCAGTTCTGATTTCTATATTGCTGGATTACATTAGCAATTCAAAAAATAGAAAGTTTCATGCAGCACAGCTTAAGAGAAAAGTCAGGAGTCAGGACCTGGATCAACAGTCTGCTCTTCTGCTTCTGTTGATTCAGCTACAACTACTGCCGACGCTGCTGCTGCCGACGCTGCTGCTGCTGCTGCTGCCGCCGATGCTGCTGCTGCTGCTGCTGCTGCGGCTGCTGCTGCTACTGAAGCCGTCTCTTCCTCCTCTTCCTCCTCACAAACTCCATTTTGGTGAGAAGGAACCCGGTCGAAGTACCCACTCAGCAGAACCTGGTCTAAAGTCTCTTTCAGTGCCTTGTCTAGAAGACAAATAACAGAAATTAATTGGAAAATGAGTCTTGAAGGCAGACATTCAATCAAAACCGCAATCAGGAATGAAGCCGTGTGACCATTTGGCAAGAACACATGCTGTGTAAATCTAAAACAATGGTTGTACGGGGTCCAGAACCCAACAAAGTGGCTGAAGCACAAAAAAACATCCAAAAGTTCCTGAAAATGTAGTTTCAGGTCTCAAGATTCTGCTGGTACATTTAGCATAAATAATCTAGCAAAAATCAAGTGTTAGGCTAAAAAAAACCAAACTCTTTGGGTACAATTTAAAGCACAAAAACTCAGCTAATCTACATCAGCTTCCTCAGAGCAGTGTAGGTGTGGTTTGAACAGATTTGATTCATAGTGGCCCTACTGCATGCACATGAAACTCCATAACTGTCAATATTATTGGTTCTTTACATTCCTCCATCCTGATTGGTGTCCAGAAATATATGACATCACCTTTCTCTAACTCTTCAGACAAAGCAGGACACCTGGAAACATTTTATATAAAAAGAACCATAATGGAAATAATATTGCTACGTAGAATGTAGACTTTAAATTTCAAACTGCCGCACTGCAAAAGTAACATGACAAACTGAACACAATGACTACATCAACAATCAATTAGAATTTTAAAAAAATCCAAGATCATATTGGAGCTCAAATGCCATAATCTGCTGATCCAACGGACTGAAATATGTAACTTGAACACACTTAAATGTCTTTTGACTGTAATTCACACAGCAGGAGCCCTTAAGCTAGCTCAGACATTTCCACTTTTGGCTCTTCAGGCAAAAATCAGGTCAATGTTGTTTCCTTTACCGCCATGTGCTTCAGGCCAAAAAGTCTGCTGCTGCCTGAATAAATATCATCCTGAGTCACCGAGTGAGACCTTCTAACTGAGGTGAAACGGTTGGCTGGTGTCACTACAGTGAACTGGGTCACTTATGTGGCTCCAGAGATCCGACCAGTGGAACCACAGGCGACAGGGCCACTGGCACCCTGCCCCGCTGCTGAGTCAGGATAAGCCCACAGCGCTCAGCCCCCAAGCAGAATGCAGCAGTGCGAGTCCTGAGGCCAGATTGCTGAGAGTGCAGTACGCCAATATCCCCAAGCCCTGATTATTCACATCAGAGCCCTGCACACATGCTGCATTAACAAAATACAATGAACATACTACATTAACATATTAAGACTGGCTAATGGCCTGCAGGGCCTTCTGATAAGGAGGTCTTGTTTACAGCATTTACCATCTCTATCCACCTTGCTTTGGATCACTCCAAAGTACAATTTACCAGCTTCAGCATAAAAAAGCTTGCTGATGACTGTTGTGTCACCAACCATGTGATAAAACGTCCTGCCAACAATATTCACCACCAGCTGGGCATACAGAGACAGTTTGTCTCGAATAAAAAAAAAAAAAACACATTTTTTTGCTATAAATAAAGCAGGGCAATCACAGTTTTCCAGGCACCAAGTTTATGTCTTCAAAATGCTTGTCTTGTTAGTCAAACAGTCCAACTTCAAAAGATATATGTTGTTTACTATGGTACAAGACTACAAAAACAGCAAATAATTAGGAAAGACAAGTAGAAAACCAAGAGCTTTTTGAAATCCTCTTCATCAAAAGAAATGACTCAAATGCCTAAATGATTATTAAAAAGCTGCCAATTCATTACCTACTGAATAACTGATCAACATTTAGTTAATTGTTGCTGCCATAAACTAATAGCTGCAGATTAAACTCTATTGTTGGTAATCATCCATATGCTCAGAGTTAAATTTGACCTACATGTTGTTCCAACCACAGCCTTGTCCTTCCCTTCCAGCAGGTCCCAGAGGTGCACGGATGCTTCTTCATACTGGTCAACCAACCTGCAAGTGCAGAGAGAAGTTGTATTGATCCTCTTGGTAAAAAGGAAAAAAAAGGGACTGAAGAACTCTCTTGCATCTTAAATTTATCCAGATATATCAATGCCTCAAACCAACCTGACATTTTGGTCACGGTCTGGCCCCACAAGTTTGTAGAACTCATCAAAAGATGCAAGGTCCGCATCCGTCAGCAGCGGCGAGCCACCAACTCCCTGCTTCAGGTCCTGCCGTACAGTGTCGTCTCCCAGCCGGTCCAGGAGGAATTGCAGCTCCAGAACAGTCTTCAACCTCCTCTGCTCTGCCTCCTCCCGCTGCAGCTGCTCCCGCCGTGCAGACTTTTTCACCACCTTCTGGATCTAATGACAACAGATGCAAATGAGCTACTGACTAAGTCAATTACGCGACTGCTTTCATTACCTGCTGTTTCTACAAAAATAAACAATGCAATTTATAAATTATATGATACTCCACACAAGCCACATAAAGAAAGGTTACTTAAACATCTGAAGACATTTTCAAAAAACAAGAGTCATTCTTACATCTTGCCCCAGTGCAATGAACGTCTTGTGCAGCTCTCTGGCAAATTCCAAGTTATTCACAACTTCCTGGTATTTAGATAGGGCTTCCTAAAAGACAAAAGAAAGAGAGACATTTCAAACATTGTTTAATTCTAAACACTTTGCAATAATAACAGGTTTTTTGGTAAAAAATGATGAAGTATGCATACCAGCTGGTCATGATTGAGACGCTCCCCACTATTCTTCCTGACTTGATAATCATCCAGTTTGCTCTGTAAGAGAACATCAACAATTCAGAGGAGTCTTGACTTACATTGCATATTAAGCATAACTTTTTTTCATGTCAGTGCTTAAGTTTTCTTGGGCACTTTATCTATGGGCTGAGACCAACACCTGTCATCTAGCATACCTTATACAACATGGATGTGGCTACATGTTACCAAGAAGCATTTGGAACAAAAGGCTGTTGCAGGACTCACCTTTTTCTTCTCCATGTTGCGAGCCTTCTTGTCTATGACACCAAGCACTTGCTTCAAGACTTCAGACTGTCCACCCAGTGCAAAACTGCCCATTGACCCTGGAGCGGATCCCATATCTGGGCTGGCAGACTGCACTGTCCCATTTGCATTCATCACTGAGGGCATCTAGAAATTAAAGCATGAACTTCTGTTACCTTGTGGAGGCAAATAAAAATTCCCTCATCGAAAACTATAAATCCACAGACTACAGATAAATTAAAAATGGCTGTCTTCAGCATTTGTGGAACTCTTTTCAAGCTATCGTTGGCCAGACTATTGAACATCAATAAATGCGGCATAATGACTACTGCGGACAGTGTCATAGGATAGGGGCTGCAGATTACAATCAATCTTACTCTGCCAATCATTTTCTAAATTTAATGAATCATTTGGTCTATAAACTGTCAGATATTAGCAGAACTGTACCAGTCAGATACTCTGGATAATACTAGTGTAGATAATGTGTCTTTGTCAATGTCATTATACATGACATTACAATCAACTAAGACCAATCCCCTAACTCAGTGTTTACTTTCACTTCAATCCCTGGCATGATGTTGCCTTATCTCAAAAAGACTCCAAGTCATTTCCTGTAGTAGAGCATACAGATCATAAGATCAAGTAAAAGATCACCACTGCTGTGTTGGTAATCTGTATTTGCAGATACTCTTAGTTGAGGTACAGATTTGTGAGGAGATAAGATTGGAACGTGTCTCGAGACCCAAATTCACGTTTAAATAGCTTTTTTTTTTAAAATCTGAGCAACAGGACAAAACCTGATCTGATCAGTTTACAAAATACAACTGTTACCATTCGGTAACTGCACTAAAACTGTCAGCTTTACAGGATATCCGTTTGCCTGATACAATGGGCCTGCGTGAACAGACAGACAGATTTCACAGGGAGATCGACTGTGCATTCCCAAATGTAAAATTCAAAAACGAGTAATATGAATGACGAAACACGAGTAATAAGTTGAAGGGGGTTTAATAACACGCTAATGCAGTAAGTTACAGTGAAGCAGCTACTATTGATGGTGCATTACCGGTGTAATGAAACGATTTAGTGTAGACGACTTTTATTGAAAACGTTATGACATGTAACAGTATCATAATAAACCAGAAGGATCACTGTAAGACGTTCTTCCTCGCCCTCAGAAACAGTTTTAAAATTGCTACTAGCTAACTTTATTCAAACTATGTGTAAACTGAAGGGAGGACGTCTCTGAATTCTGTGTTTAACTTCATCAAAAATATTTTCACTATTACTTGAGATACAAAGCCCTGTATTCGGCTATCGTCTTGGGGGTCCGGTGGAAGCCTACCAGTGCGGTCAGCTTGCCGGTGTTTTCTCTGAGGTTTGTTAAAATGGCCCTGGCCGCACTACCGTTAGCACAGACCACTGACTTAGCATCCTCACGCCTTGCTAGCTAACAGCGACGCGTGCTAGCCAGCAGCTGCCCCCCTGGCCTCGTTGGCTTCGTATAACGACTCCAGATTTACTCACCTTGATGTTATTTATCCACCGGGGAGCTTGCTAGCGAAATGGACGAAACGGCCAAGTTGTTATTGTTGTTGTGTTGCTTTATTTTTTCTTTCACTCTAGTGTAGGATCCGCCCCGCCGGCCTCACCGACAACTGAGACGGTTCGAAAGACGGAGAAACTCTTTATAAAAGCGAAGGTCCGTTTTTAGCCGTCAAGGAAATGCCTGAATATAAAATATACTAAAATAAACCTTAAACAAATTACTGATTGGTTAATAATACAATTTTCTAGAAAAATCAAACGTAATACCCAATTGATTAGTAACTAGTTATCTGTGAAGCACTTAAACATTATGATTTTCCCACTTACGATCAGGCAATATAGTCCATAGCCTCTTGGCAGAAAATCTGCACAATCATTAGCTTTGATTAGGCTATCCCATCTATATCCTTTTGCCATATACAGTATTTTACTCTGCCGCAGTTGTCCCATCCATCTGTAAGCACTAGCATGTGTTTGTTCACAACTGTCTTCTTATTTGAAGAGACAACACTGTACCATCTTTTGTACAACAGTTTAAAGTTTTAGTTTTACACAAAAATATCTCACATAGGATGCCGGAAAAAAAAAAAATTTAAAAGTTTAATTCAAGTATGATTTACATTTACATTTATGAGTTCATTTCACTACTTGGCAAAATGTATGCAAATTTAAAGAGAAACATCTCAATGTAAATACACACTCTTAAAACCGAAACACTACTTCTAACACAATTATTATTGTTATGAATTTTTATTATCAATAATAATAAATATAATGCTTTAATTTTAACAACAACAACAACAACAACAACAACAACAACAATAATAATAAAATAATAATAATGATAGAAAGAAGAAGGAGAAGTAGAAGATTTCATTTAAACAGAGCGTGAAAGTCAAAGGTATAGGACTAACATTTGATATTAATATATATAAATACATACCTGCTGTTTAGAAAAAACTGTTATTGTTACTTAAGTCGGTAGGTGGCAGTAAAGCTCAAAAGTAAAATTGGCCATTAAGAAAATCCAGTTTAAAGGAGTTTCCTCACTCTGGAGTATGTGGACTTTTTTTCATTAATAAAATTAATGACTTATTTAGTATAAAAAGACAAAATGTATCACTTACTTGTACACTACTTATATGAACACACCTGCATACTTTGCAAAAAGGTGAAATTCTTCCCAACTCAAAACAATAGATATTTCTTTGATAATCTGTTTTTCTCAATATCTTTGGGATTTCTAACATGTTCTTCTGTTTTTTATTTCACCATCAAGGATATACTTTACACTAGTGTCTAAAGGGAAGCTGACAAGAAGAATGTGAAACCAACTTTCTTTTGTTTTGCCAAATACAGGAAGCAGTTAACATGGCTGCACAGCTTTTTGATTGCACTGTTCCACTGAAAGTGTTTTCTTTTAGGGATAATACTGATTATGGGAGGATCCCCAGGGTAAGTGAAGCTCCCTTTCAACGAATGACTCATTTCCGCAGCCTGCTGTGTTTCAATCAAACAACTCTGAACACAGTCCAGCAGCCATTTTCTAAAAGAATTCCAGGGTGGTTCCTCGTCTGGCCTCTGACCTTTACATCTTGATATTTTAAATCTTAGAATGAATCCCACAGTTCTCTAAATTATACCTGTATGGTAGCAGTTAATAATCATTTCATCAAACATTTCCAGCTTGTTAGATTTACAACAGTAAGAAGGAAGGCACTTAAACAACAGCTAATTATCACTCTGCTTTAGATAAGGCAGGAAGGGGTCCCTTTTGCTATTGCTGTTTCTGAGTTCATGCTATCATAGTGTCAACAATACATCCAGAGTCCCCTTATTATCTAATTTTACTGTTTGCTTTGTGCTGACTGTCATTTTCCAGCTTCCCCAAAATTCCAGACAGCTTTCGACTCCAAAATGCTCTCTGTACCAAACAGGCAAAACAGGAAGCTGGACATGAGTGACACCACTTCCCAAAAGGTTTTCTACATTTTTAACTGTTTGCTCTCCAAATTTGCCCTTAGAGTGGAATCAAATGAGAGAAAGATTGCCTGTGTAGCCCGTAACATAACATGAATGATTAAATATTTCTAAATGAGACAGGAAGTGTGCACCTCCTTTCTGGTGACATTTAGGAAGCCTAAAGACACAGATAACTGTTTTACTGGTTTTGCCGCCTCATGAGAACAAGCTAGAGTTAGTCTTGTTACTCCTATCATACTGAACCATCTGGAGTCGAGCTGTCTATCTGAGGAGCCATGAGAGGGGTGCCATCATGCATGGGGGGGGAATAGGAAGTGGATGCAATGTGTAGCAACCCCCCAGGAAAGCTTCATTTCTGCATGCCAGTTGTACATCCTCTGGGCTCTCTTGGTGAACTCCACAGGAAGCAGTGGATGCCACGGGTGTCATATCACTGCTGACTTTCTCCTCTGTCTGTTATGTTCTTGACCATGTTGTTGCAGCATGACATTTTGGAGGGTTGAGACTTAATGGCTCCAATGTGTATTTTTTTCTATCAAGTCTTTTAAAACCCAAACAGCATCAACTGGGATCATCACTGCAAAGACTGTGCGAACCCAATAAACTTTACAACTTCGTGACAAACATGTTAGGCTGAATTTCAAAGCAAAAATGAAGGAAGTCATAAAATTAGCATCATGGGATTAAAAAAGGTTGATCACAATGAAGCATGAAATTCATTAAATGCAGTGCTGGAATAAGCAAACAGATTGTGCACAACATGTGATATGATCAGAATGTTTTATTTTTAAAAAATGTTTGATCAACTTCAGGATCACTAATGTTGAATTTATTACTGACCTTTGAAACGGTAGTTAAGAAAAACTCAAAAACTCTCTGGAGCTTTCAGCTGCTTCACATTATCTTCCTCAGCGGATGTGATTTCTCATGGAAATGTAGTTTTTTTATAATCCATATTTATTTTTTTAAGCCAGCATTAATGAAAAGTCCCTAAAGTGCTGATCAAGAGTGGGAATTTGAACATCTGCAAACTCCTTTGGTAAAGGAAGATTGTGTGACAGGATGAAAAATCCAGAACTGTTGACGGCTGCAAATTTGTTGAGACTGTTAACACAGGATGCCAGGAATTAAGTATGTGGCATTTTGATTTAATTAAGATCAAGAAAGCCACCAGAGCCCTTACACTACACTCTTCTGCTGTAAAAAATCTTGCTTTGAAAATGTTTTTCATACGGAGTCAGAGTTTTATCTCTGTCAAGCTGCTCTGCTTTGTGTGCAGCTGGCACAGCACAGTGCCATGCTCACCTTGCTCCTGGGCCTTCTCAGCTTGGTATCTATCCAGTGAGCCTACACAGTCCAACAACTGCCTAGCCGAGGGATGCCTCCAGCCTGAATCTAGAGTTTGCCTGCGATCTCTTTCGATGAATCTGGCTGAGGAGCCGACTGCGGCTGCTGTCGTTGAGGTGCTTTATCTCCCTGCCCAGTCCAACTGCTGTGTGTGTCCCTCCCTCCTGCAGGCAGCCCCGAGGCTTTGGCAGCAGATAAGAAGAAGGGCCTGCAGCGGCTCTGGTCTGAAAAGGGAAGGCTGTGAGGACAAGAACAATCATTGCATTCATTTATCACAGGGACAACTTTCAAAAGATGTTACTTTGTAATATTTCATACCGTAGCATCTTGTCTGTTTCAGCAGTTTATGTGTTGGTAGGTGTATCTTGTATTCAAAGAGCACCATAGAGAAGAAAAACCCACAGAGTGGAAGCAACCAGAATGAAAAAATATTGATAATTGCAATTTATCACCTTTTAATATTGACTTGACACCTGTATTTATTTTTTTATCATATTTGTTTTCATTTTTTCCATCCCAATGAGGACCCAACAAGATTGAACCAATCAAAGGCTTTTGATACGACTTCTCTCCTTTTTCACCTAAAAAAATGTCATCTTTTTTTCTGTGACTAATATTTAATCTTCAGTCTAGAGCACACTGAGGTTCCCTGGACTTGAACTCATTTGAAAATTTCTCTGCACCCTTTATTCTTTTAAGGTGTACTTTCACTTGTGCAGTATCCAGAATGATACTTTTACTTAAGAGTATGAATACATTTTGATCACATAAATTTCATACAGAATGATACAGGCTAGAATCCTAAATTAACATGCAAAACATATACAGCAGTACAATTTTGTACAAAAAAAATACAAAACATGCAAACAACTTTCTAATTTAAGTTTTAACAAGGCAACCTTATAATTAAATCAATTAGAGATCAGTTTTAAACAATTAATAAGGGACAACTTGTCAGGTTGTGAAAAATATATCTTTACAAATAATTTCAATGAACTAAGGTGAAATAATTACTTGGATATTTTACTAAAGTAAAAGAAGTGAAGTAAAGAAGTGATATAGTAAAAGTCAATTTTAATAATTACCTGCAAAAAGTACTTGAGTATCGAAAGTACAAGTATTCATTGGGCAGAAACATATTAAACTGTGAAGCCCTCAGAGTTAAACGAAGATGTGTCTTTAATCGTTTGTGCACAAAAAAATATTATCTTGTACAACAACAAAACTATTATGTCTTAGGGACTTCAGGGATTTTCCAGGTTTAAGCTGCACTCAGGCCCACTGGGACGTGACCCGGTGTAAATCCCAACAGAATTCTGTACAACTCCAACCTCAACAGGTCCAACCAGCCGCTTGTGACGACACCCGAGCAGGGGTGCATGATCTTAATTCGTAATACTGCATCAAGTTTTATTCAATCACGTTTTGTATGAAACTCAAAGTGATTATTTCTTACAATATGTCACTCCGAAGTGCAGTGGAGCATAAGTATTAAGTGGCATTCATTCTAAATTGTAAAGTAGGCCTACCTGTAAATTGAACATATTTTATTCCATCGCCAACTAGAGATCTGGTTTTAAATAATGTCTTTTAAATCAATCCATGATATACATTACGAAATTATCCAGCGACCATAAATAAACTCATCGGTTACTTCTTATAAAGGAAGGGTTTATTTAGAAAGTGGTCGGCTACAAACTATGCATAATTTATTTTTCAACACTGTCTATCCTACACGTCCCTATTTCATAAGAGAAGTAATGAGACACACTCAAATGACCGAGAAAAAAACACAAGGCCTTTACTAATTACATCACGCCGCTCTTTATCTTTTGTCCAGCCGGCACTTTGCTGAAGGAAAACATATAATGAACTCATTAGTCTCAGTCACGACCAAACTCCACGCCTGAGCGAGCAGACTGTGCAGTGTTTGGCTGTCGCTTTAAGACCGATTTCCCCCCATTGTCAAACAGTCGTGAGCAGGAAGAGGGAAACGAAAGCAGAGACCGAGGGGGGCCGACGTATTTAAACACGATGCTGCTGCACAATAACGGCGACCGCGGCTTCGCACGGAGGAGCGCGTCGGCTGTGCGCTCACCGAAAAAAAGACGCACGAAGTGAGCGTTTGATCCGATCGACGGCGATTTAATCCAGGCAACGTACTGCCTTATAAAGACTTGGTCGGGTGATAAAATACACTAGAGATGACATGGAGGTGTCACCGCGGGTTATTGCCTCAGGAAATGATGACAGCGTCCTCCATCATCGTGTAGCTGCTTAAAGCGGAATTTTCTTGTCTTGCGGCCGTTTCCACAGGGCTCTATTGCTTGTTAATTTAACCCACAAACAGCCTTAACAAGGGTGTAGCTGACGTCTTGGAGGCTGTTGGAGCAGGTGCAACGCGTCTTGGCTCCAGTCTGCCCGCAGGCTGCCTCACAGGTATCAGCTGAACCGGCTGTGGACTCTGAAACCTAATCTGGATCAGGCTGGACATCATATTTCAGACATGACATCTACTATAGAAAGGAAGACACTGGAAGCCAACGAGTAAGTGTATGAACCGGCAGTATTATTATATCTGATATGAAAAAGAAAGACCTTCAGTGACGCATCATCATTGTGAAAGCCAAATATCTCACGTGCAGTATCTGCAGATGGCTGATAGCATGAGGTCAGGATAACATGCTGTTATCTATATATAAAAAAATAATTAAGCGTATGCATATGCAGATTGTTATGTGTGTGTTTTCAATTTGCGTAAAATAACTACTGACAAAAAAAAAGTTAAGCGTCGAAAGAGCAAGTAAACTGTCCCAAAGTTAAACTGTATAGGCCTAAAAAATAAACTCTATCTAAAACACACTGTGGGTTATAAGATATCTTTCTCTGACGAAAGCAGCAGCCTATCGGTAATTAGCTACTAAAGTCGAGCTGTGCATGAAAATTTAGGCACGTTTAAACCCACACAGCTTTATTAGAAATTATAGTGGAGAGCCCACTCCCAGAAAAACAAAATAATCTTACTATT
>JAQNCA010000028.1:17079275-17092312 GCA_029783725.1 Acanthurus tractus
GACGCTCTTCCGATCTTGTTGTTGTGTTATTTACTCCTCTTAAATTGTGTTTTATTGCAATGCCATAGAGCTCACATTTTAAGCTTTTCACTTCATTGTATTAAATTGATGGACGTGACAATTAACTCTTGAACTGAACTTAACAGAATTGACCACCTTTTTATCATACTACGACTTCTTCTGTTGCATCAGACCAGACTTAATCGAACTATAACACCGACTCTGTTCTAGCGAGATGGTGATTGACATTTAAAAAAATTTTCTTTTATATTAATACCTAATAAGTCATTAAGAAAAAAAAACATTTTTTGCAAATATTAATGATATCTTTAATCATGTAATTAGGTGAATTTATAATATTTGTTGCAGAAAAATGCCAGTGTTTGATCTAGATTCATGACGGTGCTTTCCCAAGCTGTCGTCCAAAAAAAAGGATTGCGGCTAGAGATTGAGACGATTGTCATTTTTGCTAAAATTTCAGAATCTTGTTTTCAAACTTCCCACGAACAACAACACAGCGGCCGTTATCCAGTGGCTCTGTTGGGGCAACGTATGCTTCTCCTCCATGTGACTTTAATTGAATGATTACATGTAATTCAATAAGCAATCGAAGGGCAACGCGCGTGAGTGTGAGGCGTAAAGCAAAAGAGAGAGAGAGTGGAGTCTTTGTTCGTGACCCTCCATCATTGCTGCTACCTTTCAGGCTAAATCACGCGGTCTGATTGGCCTCTGGTCAGCACCCCTGTGTGGACCCCTCCACTTTAATTGTCTAGGCCACAAATTTAAGGAACCACGCAGTTTACAGGTTTAGCATTCAGGCTTGCCATGTCTTGTGTTTGCCATGTGAGTCACTATCTTTAGACTTGGATCAACCTCACAAAACATCCCAATTATTGTTGTCTGCGAGCAGAATTTCCACAAATTCCTTTGACATCAAGCTATGGGAATGTTTGACATCAGCTAACTCTGATAAGGCCAATATTCAGTCAAAAGCCATCATACCAAGCACACTGACTTGACTGCTTTCCACATCTTAAAGGAGAAAGCTTTGAATTTGGAAACATCAGTGACACAGGATTGTGAAATTACTCCAAATTCTGACACAGCTCATCCCAGCTTGAAACATTACCCCTGCATGTGGACTCACTCGCTGTACGTTCATGCAGCTGTTTACTGTCAATGTGCTGCAGCTCATGCAAATTTGGCAGGAAATGGCTGGCATTATAAAAGAGAAAAATGAAAATGACCCATTCCATAGCTCAACAGTGATACAGTGAAACCGTTCTGTAAATCATTTCAAGTCTGCTAATTCTTAGAGTAAATCAAAGTCCCCAGAGGAGCTGAAGTCTGTAAAATATGGCTCATTACTAAACCAAAGGGACACAAACTCTCAGTGGGATTGGAAAGTCAAGTCCGGTTATAAAGTATAAAAGAAAATGTTCATCTTAAATCCAGGACTGTAGAAATGTCAAAAAATTCTCCTCACTATTCGAGGAGCTGACTTGTGGAAGCAATCTTGGCAAATGTGTGTGCAGACAAGTGTATTATCCAACATGTGTCTTTAATGCTCGGTCAGCCCACTTGCCAACTGTCATATTGTTAAAGATGGACTACACCCTCTTGGCTTGTGCCAAGAAGGCCCATAGATTTACAGTAACACTCTGCAGCACAATAGTGAGAGTAGAGACCTGCAAGCAGCCACAGGCTCTATATTCAGTTTATATGCAGTAGAGCTTTGTAACTATAATTGTTACAGTCTTCTGGATGCAATGATTACCACTGCAGCTTACTCAGATCAAATCTGAACCCATAAATAACAGAAAAGTCAGCATCTAATGAAATGTGTTTCATTCAGCACAGCAATGAGGCTGCAGCTGAGCCATTAACATCATATCTGGCTGACATACTTATTTGTAATATGTAACATATTCATTCCATTGTTCAATAAGGGTTGGTCTTCATAGTAACTGTTATTCAAAGTATCTGTGTCAGATCTTTTGTTGAATATGTGATACAATAAATTGCCAGTGTGCAGGATTTGAAGGCAGCTAGAAGAAAATAGGGATAGGGTTTGAAAAAAAAACCCTGGGAAAAAAGTAAAAGGCTCTCTCCAGAGCCATTGTTTGGTTTGTCCGCTCTGAGTTACTGTAGAAACATGGTGTTGCAACAAGATATAATATTTAAAAATGAAAAAATCATCATCATCATAAATTTACTATTCACTTTCAACCAACAGATCCCCATTTATCCCACAAACTGGTCCAATGAAGGGAAAATGTGTACGAGAAGCTCCATATGGCAGCGTAATCGCTAACTGTTGCTCATAATGCTCTTTGCTGTACAGTTGCCTTCTTTGGCTCTTGCTAGTACCTGCTGTTTGCTTGTTAGCTCAGTTACCCATGCAGCTACAGGTCCTGTAGCTGACCAGTTTTCCTGGAAGCACCAGCAAGTGCTTGTGTTTATGCCACCAGTACTATAACTGAGCTTAGCAGCCTCTAAGTGCACAGCCACAGCTGGACTGATCACAGCCTCAGAGACAGACTGAGGCCAATTCGATGACAGAGACTACAGTATTACAGTGATTTACAGTGACTCTGACTTTAGGGACTATAAAATACGCGGCAGGTGTGAAACTGGAGAGGAATCAGTTGATGGTCAGGCATCACGAGCAGGAACTTTCTTTTTCATCTGACTCTCTGAGTAAGGTTTTAATTTGACCAAAACAGAGTGTGTGATTGTTGGAACAGCGGAAAGACAAACCAAGATGGTTTTGGTGAGTTTTAATTTTCTTTTGTGTCTGTTGAGTTTAAAGGAAGTGTGTTTTACGATGCGTTGACAAGGCAATTAGACTTGAGCCAAAACGTGAAATATTATGGTAAAAAAAGGATAAATGGTTTACTATGAGCAACGATTTGGTATTCTTTTTAAAGTTGCACTAATTATCATATTAAAAATAGATCAAATGATGTGTAATATGAAAGGATTTGCTTGTACAAACCCACAGAGAATTTCCATGCAACTCTGCAGTTTCCCTCAACTCCAGGGAGCGTTTTAATGTCTTTCAGCTTATTGTTTTGGTTTTATGGGCCACAACTTTCATGTTTTAGCTCAGTCTAAAGGTTCCCATCATCAGGTGGCATCTGTTTTCAGTGGAAGTTCTCACAAACCAACTGAGAACTAACTAAACAACAAACAGAAGATGGACAAAGTCAGTGACTAGCTGGTGACTAAAGAGCAAAACAAAACTGGTTTACACTTGCAGCTCCCATCTTTAGAGGTGACCGCCTGAGCTGTTTGCCAACATGTGCCCTCGAATTCAACCCGAAAACCCTGATTAACTTACACTGTGAGATCTGTAGATCTTCCTTGATAGTTTTCCCAAACATTTCAACCCATGAGCAAATTGAATAATCGAAGCAACACAAGGAGTAAAAGGTGACACTGTGTTTAAAGTGGTGGTGAATGGATGTGGCTGCAGACAGATAGACAGAGAACTAATATTCTCCTGTGGTGGTTCAGCAGGAGTGAGGAGGACACAGAGTCTCTGCAGCCGTTCGAAAGAGGACAAGACAGTTGTTCAACAAGTGTCCTCCAACATTCAGTGGAGGGTGCATGACTCTTATTAAGTACCTTGTGAATGAGCTCCTTTCTTATCTCAATGAGGACATTCTTGACAATTAAGAGGATGACTACAGCTTTGTTTGTCTCCTGGAGGCGACCTCGCATGTTGGCTCACTGACTACTTGGGAGTCTAAGATGTACATGAACCATGTGACCTATCCACACGCAGCTCTGCACTGATGGCATTAACAGATGGCAGGTGAAGAGCAATCCTCTGCTAAGTATGGCTATTTTTTACAAGATGGTTAATATTACAGCAATTATAGTGAACGCGTTTTATTGTTGGTCATGTCAGTAACAAATGTGAAACAGATAACGCTGGTTTACAGAGAGACACTTGCTGGATTTCCACCTTTCATTTTGTCATGACAGATGTTTACTGGGTCAGTGAAACTTTGAGACAACTGGAGTCAGGGGCTTTATGCTCAGCTGCAGACCAAACAAAAAAATAATTAGGAATGTCTCTTGGTCAGGGTATTTTATAGTGCCACCACAAAACCAGTCCAGATATATACCTCCTGGGACACTGATCCTCCAGAAATGGCAGAGTCTGACACTAAAAATGAAAGGAAGTATGTGAGCAATGGGATGACAGTGGAAAAAAACAGATAATTAATGTGGTATGAGCTGGGGAAGGTTATGTCCTCAAAGATGGAAAAGGAAAAAAAAGAAAGAGAGTTTGAGCAATAAAGGCAAAAACACAGAATGCAGCTGAAAGAATTTGTTGTCTTCTGACACATAAACATCTCAAAATCTTTATAAGATAAGGATGAACCTGGTGACCATGCAGCTTCATCCCTCCTTTACTAAAGATAAATAAGAACAGATCAGTGTACCAACTAAGCAGAGGCACAGAAAGCCATCAAACCTTTTTCAGATATTGAAAAAACATCTCTTGCGTGGCCATGCTCGAAGCTTTGCCCCTGGGATGGTAATGTCTGTCTGTCTATTCACCTTATTACTCCAGATGAGATATTTCAACAATTACAGGATGGATTTCTGTGACATTCTGTACAGACATTCATGGTCCTCAGAGGATGAATTGCTTTTACTTCGGTTATTATCGGGTTAACATTTAAATGCAACATCTCAACAATTATAGGATGGTTTGCCTTAAAACTCAACACATATATTCGTGCCTCCTTCAGGATGATTTGTAATGCCTCTAGTTATTCTCTTCTCATGTAGCATGATCATCAGATCACAATTTTTACTCGTCCAATACTTTGGTTTATGACTTAAAATCTGAAATGTTCCCATTAACCTTAGCTGCACTTTGTGTTTAGTGCTGATTAGTAAAAGTTAGCATTCTAACATGCTAAGCTGACATACTTTGCTGATCTTAGCATCTTGCTCAAACCACTGTGCCAAAGTACATTTTCACAGCTGTAGTGTTGTTTTATAGTTTTAATCAATAACAGTCTGCATATGACTCCACTCATTGGAGTTTTTCCAGTGCACTCTTGTTTAAGTGTTACTTGGATATTTCCAGAATGGAAATTTATGCATAATATTAGTTGTGCTGGTTAATGATGGAAATTAAAACTTTAATTTCACCGTTTCTCTGGCATGTGTCATTTTATGGTCTAATTATTGAAAGGAAAATGTAGAACAGATTACAAGCTGAAAACTGTCTTTTCGCAGAGATGGAAGGAAGTGTGGGTAACCTGAAGTGGGTCATGGTAACGATAACAATCAGGTCAACACATACTCCATCCCTGTGTCCCCCCTTGGAGATACGCATGCCGGCTGGGAGAAGAGATGGAAGCTGCTTTAGTCAACCAGTCACCCACAGTGTCTGCCTGTTCAACCTCCTTTAGAGGGAGGTCTCTATTGGATTAACGGTGGCCCGAGGCTGAGAGTGGGTAGAGGTAACCTGAACAGAGGGGAAAAGGGGGTCAGCCAACTGTTTTAGGTGAAAGTGGAATTTGGGGCATCTGTGTTTGTTTGTAATTGAGTGTGTTTGGGGCTGACTCTGACATCCTGCAAAGCCTAAGGGGTAGGGCAGAGGTTAGCCATGGCAGTCCCGGTGTACACTGCGGTCATGTTTGCAACCGCACTTTCCTGCTGTTGAACTCTGAGCATCTTTACTTTTTAAATATATCAACATCAGGTTTAGGTATAAAAGTGTTTCTTTTTGACCTGCAAACCTGCCTCTCTCCTCCTCTTGTCATGTGACTGAGTTATCAGAGGCTGTTGGGTGTGACAATGTCAGCACACCATCGCTTGTAGAGATTAAAGGAGCAAACAGGTTTCTGATGACAGCTTCTCTCCTCGCTTACCCACAGACATTTGATTTTCTGGAGCTGCTCCTCAGTTAGCTGAGACATGCCAGCTGCTTCTTGGCTACTGGCAAGTGGAGTGTGGACATCATGCTGCCTGTGCAACATGCTAAAATCACATGCCTGCAGTTTGAACTCAGAGACATATGATTTTTTTGAGCCAATATTAAAATCTCACACTGTGTTTTGAAGCAAAACACTGACAACAGATCTCAAGATTTGTTGAAATATTAGTGTGTTGCAAAGCCTGACATGGGATAGCACAGCGCTCCAGGGACGGCCTCCTATCGCCCACCTCTGAAACTCCTGGGGTGAGAGGTTACTGCTGTGACAGTGCCGGCTCATCTGAGGGGCTCTCTTTACCCTAAAAGCAAAACACCGGAGGGCAGAATGGCGGGCTTGTCTGGCCACCCCAACGTGACTCCCCAGGATCCTGGCAGGGAGGCAGAGAACCCAGGATCAGGGCTCCCCCCTGCACAAATACAGACGGGGTCGTGGGTCATCTGGGGAGCTCACATGAGGCTTTCATCCCAGAGAAGCTCATTTCAGGGGAATGTGGCTCTTTCCTCATCTAGATAGGAGTCCTTCTTGAGCCCTGTGTGGCTGAACTGAACCCTGGATCGACAGACATGTTCCCTCAAACCCGTTTGTTTTGTTTTGGTGCTGTGTCTCTGTGCTCATCGCCTTGCTAGGTCCAGACACTGCTGTGGGAAGATCAGGCTGGGTCAGCACACACATGGTGTTCTGTTACAATCAAAACACTTCCTGAAACTGTATCAAACGGCCAGATAGAGGAGACCTGGGTAAAAAAAATAATTTTGCAGTATTTTTGGCTAGTATCTTGCATGGTCTTGAGATGATGGCAGTGGCTAAGAAACACGATGAACGTAATGAAATTTCATTCATTTCAGGCTTAAGAACACTCAACAAAAATGACTAACATATTGTGAGTAGGAGAGATTACAGCTCATGGTAGAGTGTAATTCCCTGTGTATTTATTTAGTTCTGAGCCTCCACAAACCAGTCAAATGTAATTGGGCAATTACATTGTTTAGATACATTGCAAAGCTGTTACCTCTAATTAAATGAACTCAGCCATTTTTTTCCTGCAGAAATACTGTACCAACGTGAACACCAAATAGATACTCTTGTTTGGCTCAATTATAATAATTTAGACTTCAGTCCCTTGATATCCACCAAGATGTCTGCCATCATCAGCAGCAAATTTTATAATGATCTAAAAGAATGCAAGTTTAAAGGGTAATCAGTCTTTCAGGTAATTTGGCCTTGTTGGAAATAGACATGCATAACATTGTGCAGTAAACAACTATACATGGAAATGTAACAAGTGCTATTTTCAGATTGTGAGCATTTGACTTGTGTTATATGGCTTTGAATGTGATTCTTTGTATGACATTGCTCAGATGGTGCACTGAAACTACTGAAACTTTGGTGTCTGCAAATAGTTCACAAGCAGCTTTTGACTAATAGTAAGATAAGGAAGATATTAGAAAATAATAACTTCAGTAGTAGTCTCTTGAAATTGTGGTGTGTATTGCCTCCATCATTGCATTTTATGACATTTAGGAACAAAGCACATCTGGCTTTTTCCGTCAATGTTCAAGCTAGCGTCAAAATTGCAGGATATTAGTTTGATTTCTTCAGAATGCTTGGCACATGGCATATCATCTGTCTGCAATCAATTTGCACAGCATTAACAGACTGACTCATTATTTTCATTATCTAGCATGTTCGTTTGTAGTGACTGATCTTTTGCAAGCTCATGGCGAAGATGGCCTCTAGCTGCCATCATCTGTGCTCAGTATACAGACATTTAACACCAGCACAGAGATGTTTCTCTTTCGCAATACAATACTATTGTGTGTGTGTGTGTGTGTGTGTTTGTAATTGCTTGTATTACTTGCAGCATGTGTACAAAACTGTTCAGCCTTGTCCTCTGAAGTCTTCCATATGTCCTGTGTACAATCATGACTGCTGCTTCAATTTTTGCATTATTAGACAGAGGCACCTCCATGAATATATTAACACTGTGGAGCCACAAATACACATTCAACCACATTCATGCTTTTACAAGTCAAGTGTTTGATCTGTTTCATACAATGCCTTTGTTCTATGCAAAAATAATATCTTACTCTGAGGCAACATAAGCCTAAATTTTATGCAACTTTCTCTCAAAACATTTAAATATCAAATTTTACTGATTGCATGAAGATAAAAAATATAAAATAATGAGAAGGACAGAAAATCTGGCTGTCTTAAGACAATGCTCTGAACACAACAGTGTTGTTCCTATGTGTGGTATTTGATTTAATTATTTAAAAAATGGTAGCAGTAAGTAATTATTATTTCCATGATCAATTATTCTGCAGACTGTTTTCTTTTCAGATTTAGAATTTCAAAAACTTGATCCTGATTCTTCATCAACCAACAGATTGTTTTGTCAATAAAATGTCAAAAAAGCAACAAATATTCCATAGAATTTTAGAGACTACAATGAAAATTATGTGGCATCTTCAAATTGATTGATAAACAGGTGCTTCATCATATATTTCAGGAAGACAATCAATTTAAAAAAGTAAAAATACTGCCTGCATCCAACACAATCAAGAAGAGCCGAAAATCATTAGAGGTAAAAAGATGAAATAAGAGAATATGGCATTTTTCTTGAAAATTACAAAAACAATCAATTACTGAAACATCTGGGGATTAATTATTACCAATTTGCTAAATATTTCAGCTCATTTATGACATAATCTTGAGAAAATAATACAACAATGATTTTTAAGGTTAATAAAGTCAGATCAAGTTTATAATCCTTTTCGTACATCCTTGCTTATATGTATCTTTAACTTTATATGACTCCCGAGGCCTTGTGTCAGCTGCTGCTGCAGTGATGATGGATGGTGTCTTACATGTGTCTTCCCCTCATGGGTTAACTGTCTGTGGCTAAACCAGATATAAAGCTGAGAGATAAAGGCAGCACAGCATCCCCACTGTCTGCCCCTGCTTGGTCCTGTTTATTGAATTACACATCAGTACAACCGCTGCCTCTTTTTTCTCTCCCCTCATCTCTGCTTAATTTGATCAGAGAATCTGCTGATGCAGTGTGTGCCCCGCTCATGTGAAACCAATTTGAAGACACATAAAAATCTGGTGTCTCTTTTACTCTCTCTCTCACACACACACACACACATGAACACACAAAGACACATACAAAGTGTGTGTTTGTCATTGATGTAGAAAACCCTCTTCTCGTGATAATGTGCGTGTGTAAAACACAGCAGGAAACACTAACTGATGCTTGACCACAGGTGAGAGAGTGAGAGACTCGAATTCAGCTGGATGCAGAAACAGCATAGAACAATGTGGCAGTGATTGTGAGCAGATCGATGCAAAAAACGTATGTGGTTGTTTGCGTATTTATATCACAAGCAGATGAATACTGTGGCAACATCACCGAGGCTCATCGTCTTGTTTCCGTGGCAACGGGTCAACAGTTTTGTGAACAGAACAAACTATTTACAAGCTGAGAGACGTAACTGTGGCGCAGCCCATCCCCAACTTATTATCATGATAACTTGGCTTGTACATCTGTCTCTTGTCTACATGTAAAGTCACATAAAAGCGCAACAAATGCAAAGCTTCACCTCTATGATCAGTTCCTGCAGTCCCACCTGTGTGCTGTGTTCGATTGTGTCGTAATGCATCACTCACATTCCCACATGTAAATCCAACTGAAACTAAAATCCTAATTTCTATTCTGGTTGTGACGAGACTCTTGTAAAGCTGATTTCACTCTGATGGAGACTAACCAAGTGAATTTTCAAGTTCAGCCAAAGCTATCATGAGGCTTCAGCACTCTCTTCTCATCTTCCAAACTTACAGTGTGAAATTCACACTTTGTGTTGTTATCCCTTCACTTGGCTTTTAAAAAGACAATGAAGAAATTTTTACAATAAAAAACACTGCAACTTTGAAAGATACCAAGTTTATTTGTCAAGCACAGACTGCTGGAGCCTCCTATTAAGTTCAGCTGAAGTTTGAAACACATCTTTGCACAGAACAAGGACTGAGGATGTGTCCAAATTAAGAACAGCAGTGAGGGAGAGTGACAAATTTATTATCTACCTCCACCGAGGTTACAAAACAATTAAATCAAAATCAGTTTCTGCAGGAAAGCAGTTTAGCATCATACAGCCAGCAGGGAGATGTGTTTGCTAATAGAATTATATCATATGTGATTAATCATTTTTATAAATGTGAGCGCTGTATACAGGTCACCTTGACAATGTCGTGACAAAAGATAAAATGACTGCAACTGTGAAAACTATACAGAGTGGTAAAATCTAACCTCAAAGAATAAAAACGGTTGAGTAATTTTTTAACATTTAAGAAGCCTTCAATTTAATAGAAGTTTACTGAAGTTGGATCGTATTTATTATCTTAATGGTACCTATAACAACACACCTGCACCAATGCAGCATTGTTCTGACACAGATCTGGTTTATTTGATTTATTCATACAATCTCAGCAATCAAAGCAGTCAAAGTGTTACAAAAATGTTAAACTATCCTTTGACATAGGAAATAAAGGGACAGGACACTGCTAAAGCAGAGATTACTGCAGCCATGCACAGTGGAGTCATCGCAGAGAGAAACGTCAGCCCAAAATAGACTTTGGGACAAATGATAGAGTGAGATCTGATCTGCAGCCATGATGTGACAGGCCGGCTGAGGAGGCTTAGCTGGTTTATGAATTCCCAACATTCCTTTAATTATTTAAAATTTCCATCTATGAGCATACTGATATTAAAGGAAAAAAGTTCAAGTCCAGTTCCAGCTTTGGTCTTAACTCCTATGACATGCAAACATCTGCATAACGACATTAAAATCATACAGACGACTGTAGACTTTGATCGTCATCATTCTAGAAAGTTACCATACATTTAAATGCTATTTAAACATATCTGTTCATTAAAAAATGTTCCCATAAAGCATAAAAACAACACACATCGACATATTTCCCATCTGCCACGCCTGGCCTTTCCCACAGCCAAACCGAACATGGCATTGCTTAGACATAAAGTCTAACCTAAAGCACTTTCTCCAGCCCATTACCCACCACCACCACGCCTCTCACACAAGAAACTGATAGCCGGAGGAGTGTTTGGGGACCCTGCTGCTGATACTCATGCAGCCTGTGCCAACATAAACCCCACAGGCTCGGAGCTGCTGCATCAGTGGAGAGCACCACCCCTCAGCAGCAGATACCTGGACACAGTTCCAGCCTGCTGGAAGCTAAATAGACAAGTTGCCATTTCTCTTTCGGAGAGAATGCCATGCCTGAGTGATGTATATCTGTGACAGCTGAGACTTTAGCCTGTAGCAGTGGAGTGGTTTATATTAAAGGAGGCCTACATATACAATGCACTCAAAGTAGAAGTCTGCTGTTCTTGATTGTTTAGCTGTGTGACAAACTTTGACTTGTAATTTCGAGGTTCTTTATGGCAACATTATTATCCTAAAGTTATTACATCAGCTTCTCCTGCAGGATAGTTAACTATGGATAGGAAACAGAAGAAAAGAGAAAGAATACATCGTCCTATTCTTCTCCTTTTCCTGTATTTCTTTTATTCAACGCCAAATATTTTCATACACAGAAGAAACTCAGGAATGCGCAAATGTGTTTGTACACGCATATGTGTCCACTTTTCTTTCTCTCTGTCTCTCTTTTTTTTTACATGCCAGCACTGCCATGTGCTCCAGCTAAAGTAAGTTCAAATACATCTTATAATTTCTGCACCAAATGTTTAATAAAAGTATGAAAGCTGTCATAGTTTTACTGCTGGAAAAGATGATTTAATTTAAATCTTACAACACCAAGAGAGATTATTAAGTCAAAGGCAAAACCAATTTACTATATTTAGCAAACAAATAGGAACGTTTACCGAATTCTTTTGAAAGCAAAGTAAAATAGGCCTGCAAATTCAATGGACGTGCAGAAGACAATCGACAAACAGGCTTCAGAGCTGCCATGTTTCTCTTGACTGCTTGTTTTTGTCGAGCACACATTAATAACAGAGTAAAAGAAAAAGCTTTGTGGTCTTTTTTGATTCATGTACTTTGAGTTTTATTATTTAAAGTCCTGAACACATAAAATCGACGGAAACACTCAGCGCGAAAACACAGTCGGGATTTACTGAGAATATGTCGAACTTCCCCCCAAATTAAAAGCCACAAAATAAAAAAAGAAATGACTAAACAGAAGTTGTGCTCGGTGTGGTGTGCAGCCAAAGTTTAACTCATTATGTTATAGGCTGTATAGAAAATAGCTCACAACAGGAGACATTTACTAATACACCAATGAAGAATATAGTCAAAACTCTCGTTAATGAATACCTGCACAGCGAGAGAGGTGCCGGTGGTGAACGAGACTACACCGGAGAGGCTGCACGTGCACTGGGCCCAAACCAGTAAAGTTGTATTTTTATACCCGAGCAGTTTAATTTTGAATTTCAGCAGGAATCTTAATAGATGCATAAAAATTATTGCTTTTGGGAAGTCCTCCTGATTAGATGGGTGAAAGAAAAAATAACAGCAACAGTTTAAAATAGGCTGCAGCTTTTCATTTCCACATTTTATTTAAATAAATAATTTACTAATCCTTGTACAGGCTGAGCTGGACTGCAGATGAGACCGAAAAAATGTTCCTGAAAGGCGACATGACACGAGGGTTATCTCATGTCACAGTTAATGCCTTAATTAAGCAGGAAAAAAAGAAAAGAAAAAGACGAGTTTAATTCAAGCGCTCGTTAATTAATCGGACTTGTGGCCTAACAGCTTACATACTTTGAATATTTCATTTAATTCTTTCTTAAAAAGTTCAAGAATGTTGAAATAATAATAATAATAATAATAATAATAATAATAATAATAATAATAATACGTTTGGTGCCTTGTAATTAGAATCAATTATGACCCCTATTGTAAACTATTAATTTAAACTTTTTGTGTCAGATTAAAGATGATTTACCTCTTTCGGGCCTTTTCAAATTATTTCCACCGTTACTAATCCTGATAATGGCTACAAAAAAATTTGGACATGATTTGAGAC
>JAQNCA010000028.1:17092412-17104700 GCA_029783725.1 Acanthurus tractus
TTCGGGCCTTTTCAAATTATTTCCACCGTTACTAATCCTGATAATGGCTACAAAAAAATTTGGACATGATTTGAGACATTAACCTAATTTGACAACCGCCAGACACAACGCCCTATATGTTGTTTCCTAATCACAATTTTTAAGCACTTTAATCCCGATTTTTGTAGGATTTATAGGCAAAGACATGTAAAATGCTGGCGCGGCGGTGCCAGGCGCACAAAGCCAAGTGAAGCATTGAGCATAATCGCTTTAATGGGTTTTAATTAGCCCAATTTAATGTTAAGAAGTAGCCAAAAGTCAAATAACAGGGCTGAAAGTTGTTTCCGATAATGGACTCCAAATCTTTCTAATTGGATATATCCGCGACAGGCTGACATCTCACATAACGTCCTGGTCAAATAGTCTCTAAAACAAATACACAAAGATAATATTTATAAAATATTTCAGCTTAACACGGCTTGATTTTAAGCACTGTTATTGGTCGAAATTCCTATCTTAATCTTTTCATTTACGGTTGGCCCACTCTTTCTGCTCGCATGAGTCTAAGAAAAAAACACACATTTGTTTTCCGCAAACAACCAACAGTGGCTCCCCTGACAAAAATGGAAACAACGACTTTGTTTTAACGCTTTAAAGTTTGATCGAAAAAAGAATAATCGGAGGCTGACTTCTTTAGCCATGCAACTACAGGAATCAAAGCCGTTATATTCATTCTCTAATCATATTAATGTCATGTGTTGTGTCTCCCGCGTGTTTACAAAAAAAAAAGCTTCCCCCCCTTCTGAGCTTGACCTCCCATTTCTAAGGCTGCATAATAGCGCAGGCTGAAGCTCGGCATGGGCCTATACTTCAGATGTGTGCGGAGCCTGCAGGTCGGAGTGCTCTGTGTGTATGTGTGTGAGTGAGTGTGTGTGTCAGATAGGTACACTGTAAAGCTACTGAGGCGGCATCAGCTTGAGCAAGGCATTTCTCTTTACCCCGACAAACCTTCAGGGGGCTTTTAGCATTTGTTCAGTCTGCAGTCTCTGGAAAACATCTGATTCATTTTTTAACCAGTCCCAGATGCGGTACTGCGAGAGTATGTGTGCATGAGCGCGTCAGTGTGAGTTTGTCAGTGCATGAGAATCTGGGAAGAATATCTGCTGTCTAAGGGGTGGGAAAGAGGAACCGTGTGGATTTTTTTTTAAATATAACTTTTTAGGTATGAACGCAGCGTGCGTCTCATACTGCGATATGACATCGATGGATTCATATTATAGCACGTCTACTGCGCAAGGTAGGGATCACCAGGCGAACCCGTTCAGGACTTTCCCGACCACTGAAACCAAATACAGCCCCACGTTCATTCCGGGTAAGGGGCAGCCTTACGGAGAGAAGTCCCGGAGTCCTTTCCAACCTGAGTGCCAGTCATTGGATGGCGCTGAGGAGGGCACCTTCAACAAATACCAGCTCTTCATGCAGCGACCGACCTGCAAAACTCCGCCCGAAGGCAGCAAGCTGCACCCGGACAGCGGACTCAACGGGACGCTCATTCCATGCTATGGTGAGTTCACACGAGAAATGCACAGAGTAACTATAAGAGCCGACATATCGGCCTCGTGTTGAACGGAAATGCATGACAAGAGCAGACATTTGCAAGTAATAATGGGAAAGTGTATGCTGCGTGTGAGCATCTGAAACCCAGGAACCAGTGAGCGAGGAGCAGAGAGGAGGAGAGTATAAAAACCCAACAGACTCTTATCAGCCATCCATTTTTAACTGAACCGAACTGTGTGTATTTCTGAAAAAATCTTAATTAATGTAACAATTACAAAAACTGGAGTGGGAAAATGTGAGCTTTTTATAAAAAAAAAAAAAAGAAGAAAATTCTAAAAATATATTCTCCTGGAACAAAGCTAGAGAACATAGCTGCAGCATAGCCAAAAATATTCAGATAAAATCTACATGGAGCAAATAACTGTAATTTCTAAGGAGTAGACTACAGGATGATTCACTGATTAAGTGCAGCCCTGTTTGATTTTGAAAGATATCCTGCCTCTAAGCCTGCAAGCTGAGCTTTAATCGTATTAATATAATTTTATTGGGAGGATTTGTTTCACTTGACTGAGAGTTGAAGAAGTTAAAACTTTTTAATGAATGTTTTCCCTTTTGTGTGCACTGACCGTAGGCCTACTGAAAGTCAAAGGTTTTTAGTTTCTTCACTAAATGTGCAATTTATTTCCTAAAGCCGCAGCATCAGTGTCGCTGATCTCACCCACTGCGGTCTGGTACTGTCTGCATACAGTAAAATTATATTAATCACTGACAAAAATAAAAACGTCATGAAATACTTCAGTACCCAAGTCTGAATTACCAGTCACCATCGCACGCGAACACACTCGCAACGACGGAAAATCGAGGCGCTATGTGAAAAAAAATAAAGACAGTAAAATTTAAACTGGACTGTTTTGATGATCGTTTCCATCATGTGATCCATTGAGTTAATTCCATGAGTTAGCACAGGTATAACTGACTTTTATCTTAATTAGACAGACACAGTTTGAGAATATAAATTTATCCAGTAAAGCAGCTCAAGTTAAAAGGTCAAGTCATCAGGATTTCTCGATTATTATACAACAGTCAGGCCAGTTTAAATATTTAGAAACTACGCTGACGTCCTGACAAAAGCTTACTATTGAAACGAAACGTTACAGCTTTTCAGACTCTTAAGATAATTCGTTTCACTGTAAATGTACCGTTTAAAGAAAATAATCTAATTTAATGTGTCTGTAATGAGACTTCGGGGTCAAAAGAAAAAAAAGAAAACCGTCTTTTTGAGAAGAAGAAACCTCAACCCTGTGTGACAACAGGTCACAAACAAAGAGCCGATAGCAAAAATAAAGAATAAGTAAAATTAACCTTACCAAATATGGATGGTATTTATGTATGTGTTTGTTTAAAAGCTACATTTAAAACAAAGTTATCAATCTATGGCCTACACTAGTCGGCGCTTACGTTTCAGGTCCAGATGTTTATTACGACGCGGTAGTTGTAGTGAAAAAAAACTCCATAATTTTTCATCATGACTGACATTTGATGTTGAGCGAAACTTGTGCAACAATTTAATCTTTAAATATAGATACTTCAACCGACGACTCGCGCTTGAAAATAGACTCAGTGACTGAAACAAAGCAGCTCCGAAATAGAGGCCTAACACTGGAAAGCTATTTTAAATACACTCAATGCCTTTATCGTATGTAAGTAAATTTAAGCAAGTTGCTAACAAAATTGAACTGACCTAATTCAGCTCAGTGGGACCAATTACAACAAGGCCTGCTCTATAACACATTTTTTGTGCGCAGTAGCCAGTAATCTTTGCCAAAGTACCTTCATAAAGTGCAAAGTAATCTGTTTTCCTGCAAACAACTGGAGTCACTCTTTATTTTAAGCTTTACTGCAACTTTTTTTTGGGACTTTGAGTGTAATGCCTCCAAACAGATTTAAGCACTTCTGTACTGAAGTGAATTGATTTGGCAAGTGCATTGACAGAACCATTTAAGCACCATCATAAAATGCAACACGCCTCCCTTGAGGAGACCTCTGCAATGTTATTATTGAAAATGTTGCAGCCAGATGAAGGCATCTTGGCTCTGGGGAGGATACTTTGGGGTCTTGCCAAAGCCTCAGGCGTCAACAGGCTTGTGCTCTTATGTGTGGTCCTCAATGGAAGATATATTGCCTGATGCTGATCCTTTATCTCCATCATGATGACAAAAGTCATCTCATGCCCAAAGGGAGTTTTCATGTGGAAACTTTGGCTACAACTGTAATACTGTTTACATGGCAACACACAATGTAGCATCTGTGTCATGCAGGGGATGTTACATGCTAAATTGTGTTTGGGTAACACCTATGAAAAGGGAGAAAATATGTCTCATCAGTTATGGTACATTTAATGTGGTAAAATTGGTAATAATTAAATATTTATATTTGCTACACATAAAAATGTTAAAAGCAAAGGATACGATTCAAATTTTCTTTGCTAATCCTGCAAAAATATAATGGTAAATAATTTTGGCTCCATAATTTGAACATCTGTTTTCACACTTTTAAAAAAAGTTAAAATTTAAGCCTTGATTATGATTCTTAAATTCAGATTCATACAATTTAACCTGATGAGAGAATTGTGTTTTGGTGTTTTGCATAGATGAAAACCATAATTAGTAACAATCAGATTTTTGATTGATTTTCATAAAAAAAACATAAAACATTGTTCCTGAAAGAGTCAATGAACATATATATTTCTGCACAGTAGTGGCTCAGGTTGGCCGGTTTGTTCATGTTAAGGAGCGAGACTGTCCCACAGCGAGGACAGGGATGGAGCCGTCTACCTGCTCACACAGCGATGAATGAAATAAAACCCCTGGAGCTGATCGAGTGCTGAGGAATGCAGGTCAGCACTGCAGGAGAGGTCTGCATTAATCTAAGGCAGATGTGCATTACTGGCTTCTATAGTTATTATTCATACTCCCCAAACATCAGATCTCCAAAGCTACGGAGAGTCCCTGAGATGACAAAGTGGGACTGGTTTACATAACCCCGTCTCAACAATACCTTGTACAAATAAGCAAGGAGTCAGAAATGGACACCGAGATTGGGTAATGATTTGAGGTTCTGGAGAAAAAATGAGAAAGTTCTGGGAAAGCCGCACACGTGTGCAAATGGCTTTTTACATGCACGCATTTTACTGAAATCTACAGCTGTGATGCAACACACATAAGCATGTTTTGCATCATAATTCAAATTTTTAGTCTGTATCATGGATGCAGTTCAACTACAGCAAATTAAGAGACCATAAACTTTTGTAATCACAAGTTTATGATGAAAATATTATCACACTTTCTTTGCAAATTTGAGAGAACATATAATGAGTCAAAGCTAAATCTGGAAAGTAAAAAATCATTGTGTTTATATGCCTGTGGTTGATACTTGGGCCGAGTTTCTGCATTGCATTGCACTGTTTGTGTGAAAACTAGTGCTCACATAGGCTGTTTGTGCTGCAACCTCTTGCCTTTTTTTTTTTTTTTTTTTTCCAAAAAAGCAGTTTAAAGAAAACGACAAATTCATATTCACAGAGCTTTGTCAACCCTTCGTACTTTCGAACTATCCCCTTCCTCCCTTTAGCAGGATATCAAAGCATCCTGTGAAATGTAAAACATTTTTTTCAGGGCATATAAAAACCAAAACACGACCCCAAAAAAGTTCTGGCAGTGTTTTAAAAGCATCCTGTCAAAATATAGCACTCTAAGTACATGTTAAAAGGCTCGGGGAAGTGATGTCACAGGATATGCATGTACTGATGACTAACACATTGTGTTGATGTTAACAATAAGCAAATGTCAGGGTGACACCTGTGACTGAGTCCACATATGTCTGTGAACAATATAAATTAGAGTATATAATGAGAATGCAATAAAGGGATGAATTCCTGACTTTTTTTTATAATGTAATGGTTTTTATAAATGTGTGACTCAGGAGTTAAAACTGCAGCAATCTGCCTTCCATTGACTTAAAAGACACATAAGACGCTCGACCTTTGATTCTGGGTCTGATGTGTGTGATTAAAAACTTGTCTTATTGCTACTCGAAGTTCTATTTATGTGCTCATATTTGTTTCTTCATATCTGTCTCGTGCTGTTGTGCAAGCTAACCCCTGCATACTTTGGCCTTCAGCCACTACTCTTGCAGGGGGAAGGTAACTCCCCACCTTCTACCTGAGATCTGCATGCAGGCCAGATAAAAGAGATGATTTGCAAACTTCAGCCAGCTGGTGCGCATTTTGCTCTGAGCTGTAGCTGTTTCTTTACCTCAATTTCCTCAGTTCTTATCAACGGATAATCATCTTCTTGAATAATGCACACACTTGACAGCACTATGGAATGGCTGAAAAAGAAAAGGGATATTGCCTGACAAGCCACAAAATGAAAATCAAGAAAGCCAAGTACGACAGACTAATGATGGAAACTACGAGGCAAAGCAGTTACTTTTAGGCTTGTGATTAACAATGGTTCTTTTTCTCTTTGTCAGCTTGCTTTCAGCAGGAGACACAGCTCATTTTGGCAGTATGATATACTTTTTTAATAAAAGTGAGGGATGGAAAGTAATCCAAATGATCATTGAGGGACACTGCCTGCACCGCAGTCTGTCTTTATGCTCCTGTGATTGCTTTGAGGCAAAAATACTGTGTAAAAATGTGATGGCAGTGTAAATGTGATGATGGGATGAATTCTACACCTTTGAAAGACAGGCAGAGGCAAGCAGATAATTGATTAAATCAAATATAATTACATATAATTTAATTCTTTATTATTTTGATTTTCATTTAAGAATCCTCTTTTTGTTCGTTGTCTATCACTAAACCCAAACTCCCTTACTCATTATAATCATAATGCCAAACAAAATCACAGCATTAAAAAGATTAGAGAATTAATTTCCATCAGCTTGACCTTTCATGGTCAGAAACTAAGAACAATTTCTCTGCACTGATGTATGCTAACATCAGCTTAATCCTGGACTTTTATTTTCACTACTTGCATTTTAATGTAAACACGTTAAAACTATGCTTTTGAAATGATAGTTTTATCAAAATCATTTTTAATGTCAAGAATTTTTGTGGATTTCTTGAAGAAATTAATTTTTTATGGATGACGGTAAAAAGATTCACGCCTACATTTATTCTTCAGCATGGTCCCTCTCCTACATTTACACATTTAGTCCAGTGGTTGTGGAGAAAATTATTCCTTTTTTATATAATCTAGTGTATTGGATATTAACAAAGTCGTCCATAGTGGTGATGTCTCCATCACTGTGAAATTGTGACCAGGAGCTCCTTCTTTATCTTGAAGAATACGGTATTGATATGCAAGGGATTGGTAGTCTGAAGATCAGGTGAATCAGGAGGGTGTTGGACAATTAAAAGTCTGCATTCTGATGTTGTCCTTTTTCTCACATGGTGCTGACTTGCAATTTTTGATTACCCAAAACAGATACACAACAAAAGCTGTTAACTTCAAACTTTGTGCATGATCAATCAAAAAGTTGAACTGCATGTGCATGTAATGAGAGCCGTATAACCTGTCTCCTTCTACCTTAGGCCACGAACTTATCAACCACACCTCATATGTACTTCCTCTACTTTTAACTACATCCCTTCTTCCCCCCCAAATAAACCCCCCATAAAATCCCAAACTATTTTTGTGCTCTTTGATATGAGACAGTGACAGCCAAGGTCCAAGGTATTATGACAGTAGTGAGGTCACGATCGTGTCAATTTATCAGCAGCTGAGGCTGAACAGAGAGATTTTTTGGTTTCCCAGGGATTCTGCATTCCTGCATGAGCCGCTGGCATAGATCTCTCCTCAGGAACATCTGGGAGCCTCCCTTCCACGGAGGAAACAACAGTCAACATCAGGTCTTCAGACTGCGCTGCGGGAAAAATAATCTAACCCACAGCATGTCTGCGGACCAGCAATGAATGTAAAATTAATAGTCACAAAAGCCAGTGGAATATTTGACTTAATGTGGGCTATATAAGTTGTGATAAGTGGAGCGGCGTTGTGGCAGACTGCTGTCAGCTTTGAGTGTTTTGAGAGAACATTTTAGAGCACTCTGTTTAAAAGCATTCCCTTCCCTATTTAGTGTTTGGTCATTAACCCTTCCCCAGGTTACTAATTTATAGTGTTTCTTTTATTTGGCTTCACTTGACCCTCCCTGTCCCATTCCATAAAAACTGAGAGGGTGCCCTGTTGCTTTACAACCAGTTAAATTACACTTTGATGTTTTCTCTCTGTTTTCAGCAGTGATTAAATTGCTGACCCTAGTAAACATCTGACCTCAGCTAACTGAAGAGGTCTGCAGCTTGTCAAAGAGTAACTCTGGCAAATTGCAGGATCAGCCGGTGATATGCAGTGCATTCGAATACATTCGTGTTGATGAAAACTGAAATGAGAACAACAGTCAAAACACATTCCTTTAAATGCCAAAAAAAATGAAACCAATGCGGTGAAATCTTGGCTCTTAAAAGCAAGCAGTGTGTGATGGCTGTGTTCAGAACAGTGTGCAGGAAAGACGGCTCAGCATGCAGGAATACTGGGAGATGTTTGTGGCAAAAAGTCTAACTATATGCGGTTAGCGTGACAGAGAAAAGAGACGAGTTTCTAGTACTATGCAAAGATGTTGATTAGTGTGGATTCCAGTTTAAAATGTGCTGATATAAGTCTGTAAAGGCTGAGAACCGTGGAAGAACAGTTCGCCACCAGTCGAGTTAGCTTAGCTTAGCTTAGCATGAACCACTGAAAGCAGCTGGTACAGCTCTGTCCAGGGGTAACAAACTCTCTCTGTCTACCAGCACCTCTAAAACTAGGTGTAAAAACAAAAAAAGCTGACATTTTACTGGAGCTTATGTGCGAACTATTTCTACGTCAGAATCAGAAATTGCCTCTGGCTGCCTAATGGGTCCCAGTGAAGAAACCGTTACATAACTCCCTTTAAATTTAAACTTTCACAGTTAAACTTTGTTCTCTGTGCAGATTAAACAAATGAAACATCATGTGTTACTTAATAAGCTAAACAGGTACTAGTAGGTTGTTACTTTCAAATAGAATTAGGGAAGCATTTCCCCCCCTTTTTTAAATCATTATCATTATCTAACTAAGCTAATCTGCTGCCAAAGATAGCTTCATATTTGCCATACAGACATGAGTGGTATTAATCTTATCTAACGCTCTGTATGCAGGAAAATAAGTGTATTTTCAAGAGGTTTAACTCCTTCCTTTAAAGACCAGTGTGTAAGATGTGGTATCATTGAGTGGTGGGGTTGGAGATTTCAACCAAATGAATACCCCTCCCTCACACCTCCCTTTGTAAATGTGTAGGAGAACCTATGATGGCCTTTTCTTCAACATAACAAGGCGAAAGGCTGTGCTTAGTGCCATTGTTTGGTTTTTCTGTTCTGGGATATTGCAGAAAAACTGCAGTGCAACATGGCAGACTCCGTGAAAGAGTGGCTAATCCCTCTGTAGATGTGAAGGGGTCGTTTCAAGACAGGGGTCACTAGATTTTTCCCAAACGAACTCCCAAACAAACAAATTCAGGGCCCAAAATGACAAGAATACATCATAAATTGCTATAACATCTACATTTTTAAGTACTGATGAAGAAAACAACCAATTTTTTAAAATATAAATAACATCAGATTGTAATTAAGCTTTTCACATACACACTTAAGTTGTACAAATGTAACACACATGAAACGCAGACTCCCATTGTCAAACGATGTTAAAAAAAATGCCCTTTGCTGACACATAAGGGTAAAGCCCACAAGAAGTTGTGAAATCACCGCCTCTTGAAAGTCTCGTCCTTGCACTGGAAAAATTATTTTGACAAGTGCTGATGCTTAGAATGCTTCACTTGGAGATGTCTGTCCAACTAGTGCATTTCTAAGCTCTCATTACTGAGCAGCTCCCCACATAAAACACGTTGCCTCACATGGCCTCTCCTCTGCATTTCGAATGGGTTTAGTGAAGCCAACGTTCATAAACTCTTGCATTCTTGTACTTTTGTTTCAACATCACGCAAACGATAGAGAGTCAAGGAATCAGATGTTACCTCAGTCACTGAGCATGCACACGTGTTTACGTTGCAAGATTGGGGTGGGAGGCAATCCCTTAAAACAGCATCTGAGTTGAACAGACTTAGTACTACTCCAATTCTGTAAGTTTGTGCTCAGCCATCTCCTACTTAAATTAGACAAAAGAGGCATGCACCAGTGTTGTTATGCATCTAACTTTGACAACTGTGACCCAATTAAAATAGGTTATTATACACTAGACTGCCTCTAGAACTCCCCGCCCTAAAACATACATAATAGTCATACTGAATCATACTGGTCTTATATAATGTTAATGTCCTGATTACTGCAGATTCCACTCTATTGTTGTTTAGATGAGTCTGTACAAGACTGGAAATGTCTCAACCCATTGATCCCACCAGTTCTCCATCTCCTTGTTTGTGCACTCAGCTGTACCCTTTGCTGTACAGGGGTATGTGCCTTGCTTGGAGGCATAATTGCATTCTCTCTCACAGATGAAAATGCCAAACAGGAACCTGGAGTTAACCTCTCTTACCTCTTGACGTTGCACCCCTGCCATGCTAGAATGAAAATATTGCACAGTGGTTCAGCAGAAGAGGCCAGTGCAGGGGTTGGTGATGTCAGAACATCTGCCTGCGTGAAGACCGTAAGGGGGTCTGACAGGTGGGCCACAGCGTTATGAGGTCATGAACTCCAGCTGTGCGAGCTGTGTTGTTCCATTAGTGTCTCTGTCGGGGCAAATCTGAGCCAGAGAGCAGGGGAGGGCTCCTGCAGTATCCAGATAATGTCTATTGACATCTCATTGCGAGACACTAGCCAAAGTCGTACTAATCCATAAAAACAAACATGCATGCTTCAGACGGCCACCGCCTAGCACCATCACTCTAAAACTATTTGGTCATCTTACTAACCACTAAAACACTTGACTCAGAGTCACCAGTGCCACAAGGTGTCAACTAGCTTTTCCTTCACTGGTCCGGGTTTCTGAGAAAGACAGGGGGCCATTACTGACATTACACATAACAAAAATGCAAAGTGACAGAGTAAAATGTACGCACATAAGAACATTATAATTTAGTTAATCATCCTGAACTTGATCTAACCAAAGGACAAATGTTCTTGGACTAAAGTAAGGCTGGTGTTGCTCAAGACTCGCAACGTGTGTTTATGCTGAGGAGACCATTATGAGCTGGACTAATACAGTTCGGCTAGGGCGCTCCCTGTGCCCATTCGTAGGAAAGGCAAACAGAGAGGCTGACAGAGCACACTGTTCTCACTGGCCCACAACCAGAGCCCTTCAGCTTATTTATTCACACAGCTGTTTGTTTATTGAAGGAGAAGGGACAGCTTTTTTCATCTTCTACAAGGAAACAAAAAAGCTAGCAAGCGCCGACAGGAACAGAGCAAGGTCTGTCACAAAATGGACGCTCTCAAAATTGAATGTGACAAACACAATGTTGTTTACATCTGAGGGGGGCAAGGCTGCGAGGGTAAGAGTCGTCACCAGCCCCCCCATACACAAGGCCCACCATACACGACTGGAGATGGAGTGGGTTCTTGCGTGGCTCTGGTTTCGGGTGGCGTGACTGAGAGATGTGTGGGAGAGTGCTTCGAGGGTTGTGTCACGGGTCACGCCAATGTGTAGTGACATACCTTTCAAACAGAAAACGACATTTCTTCTCTGCAACTTTTAGACTTGCTGCACACAGACAAGGCCTTTGAAACTTAAAAGAAAACATTACAGAGGTGATGTAAGCTTAAAGTAAATGTCACTCTGTGTGGACGTTATAAGGTGATGATGAGCAGACGCACTCGCTAACTGAACGTGAGGTATTATGGTTTCTTTTAGGCCACATTTTGAGGAAAGTATCGTTCTGCTGAATTCTCCCATTACAGAGCAGTAACAATAATTATAGGACGGTTATTGACAACATGTGGCATTCTTTTTTCATGTTCTAAAATGGTCAGAAAGTTGGTTGTAATAGCTTGTTTGAAAATATTATTACAGTCAGAATATGATTTGTATCATATGTAAAGCCTCTCGTAGAGATTTATTTGATTTTTTCATGCTTCATATAAAAAATCATAAGAATGGCACACTTTAGCTGAAACCAAAATTGCTCAAATGTATTTGATTAAAACCACAGTATAAACTCTAAACACTGAAATCTCCAATTATTTTATGAGCTTACTGAGCAGCAACGTCAATCCACATCACAGAGTTAAAAGGGCACTCCAGTGATTTAGTGCTGTACTTGTTGGAGGGCACACAAAGGACAGATTTTTAAAAAGTAAGCACAAGATGCCAAAATAATCTGACTTTCAATTTCAAGCAAAAGTAAAGCACCAAAAAACCCTGGATCCTAAATTTCCCACAATGCAAATGGACTGTGTCTTTCTTTTATTAAATCACTTTCTTTTAAACTCTTCACCTTCAGTTTATAGTGAGAACTATTAGTATAAAAATTTAAGTTTCAAACCAAAGTAGATCTATTTTTTTTAAACCATCATTTCTCCAGAACCACGCAAGTTTGTAGTACTTGTTCTCCTTGTGACAAGTCCACCGAACTTCTTGTGTTAAAGTGACAAAGTTTCCCTTTTAAAAATCAAAATACCACTGATTCTAACCATCTCTTCTCTCCTCCTTTTTCTTATTCTTA
>JAQNCA010000028.1:17108426-17125270 GCA_029783725.1 Acanthurus tractus
AATATATTGGCACATTATTTCAAAAATAAATATAAGAAATTGAAAAGAAACATATAAGTATACCGGATAAATTATTTGAACTTAAAAAAATTGAACAAGGAACTGCAGACTTTCATTTCTGAGTATTTATTTTTTCATGAAAAGTAAAGGCACCCGAGTGGTGGTAATTCATGAGAAACTTAGGGTTTCATCAACTTCTGAAAAACCAAACTGTGTTTCAACTTTCTAGAAAGTAAAATTAAAAGAGTGAACCAGCTTCACCCTTATCAGTCCAATCAAAGCCTTTTGTGTCGAGGATTATATTTGGAAACCTGTGAAGTTATGAGCTCACAAGAACCAAAGGAAAGACATGACAAACCTTTAACATGAATACACTCCACATATCCTCAGGGGGAGCATAACATCGACTCCGAGCCCCCCTTCAAACATATGACATAATTCAAAGGGCAACAACCCTTCACCTTGACACTGGGGTTCAGCCACAACCTCAGATATCAGTTTACCACTTTGCAAGGGTGAGCTGTCCTCTAATCTCACCAGCTGACCTGAGGAATGTCGGAGTCAGATGACATTTCTTGACGTCAGCTCACCGCAAAAACATAAGAAATGGCTGTATGTGCAACAGGAGGTCATATATGGTCTTTTCTTTGAAAATGAGTCCAAAAAATGACATGTTTGTGTGCATGACGGGGTTCTTAAAGTTGTCTCTTAATTCAATAAAAATCCACTACTGCTCCGTATGAAAAACTCAGTATGAAAGCGAAACACAACGTACACACTTTTGTAAAATTTTCATGTTTGTGCGACACCGCCCTCGTGTCACTAACTGAATCCATCGCGTTCAGTTTGACTGAAAGACATAGTGAGAGAGAGACATGTGGGGAGTTTTGAAGGGGTTGAATGAGGGGAAATTGCATGTCAGGGACTTTGGAAACCACAAGCTGATTGGGCTGGGAATCAACTCACAATCCAAGTTCAAACCCCTGTGTCGAAGCAGGATCGCTCTCTTTTCTCTTTGAAGAAGTTTCCCTTTCCCTCTTGGGAGGATAAGATTCAGACAACTAACAAATAGATACAGATAAACATGTGAAGACTCCCATCGCCCCCCTTTGCTCCTCTATCTCTTGCATGTGAGAAAATTTTGTAGAAAAAAGATTAGCAAAAGTTGTAATGGATTATATGAAGCAGAAATAAACAGTGAGAACTAAAGAAATTGGGCAGAAACAAATGAGGTGGCTACTAGTGTCCTACATGTTGTAAAGTGAACTTTCTCAGGAGTAAAAGTGTAAGAAAGTGTCAGAAAAGGGCAACTTTCTTAATTTGTATTAATTGTGTATATCAAAATTATTATTATTATTATTTAGTCTAGAGTTTAGTCTGACTTTTCCCGACATTAAATGATCACTGCACAGTTTGCAGGGCTCCATCGTCTTATAAGTGATCATTTATCTTTCCTGATCAATCAAGTAATTAAAAAATCTCCCAACAAATTCTAAGAGCCCAAAGTGATATCTTCACATTTTGATTCACTAGATGAAAAGTCCTTAACCCAAAGATGATCAGCTAAATATGAAAATAAGGATAAACTGGTATTTCCACTGAAAAACGGAGTAATATTTAACTAATTATTAAGCGATATGTAACAACTGAAGCAGAGTGCACAATAACTGGTTTGTAATCAATATGCAGTCTGTTAGGAATGACATGCTTATTTTGATCCACACAGGCCAAATGAATTTCACAAAATAGCACATATCTTTCAAAAAGATTAACTCAACACCTTTATTAAGACATTTGATCTGGATTGGGGAAAACTTTCCCAGAAAAACTTCAACTTGGAGAGAAAGAAAGAGAAAATCTAAGGAAGGGCAACGGAGAAGGAATCCCTCTTCCAGAACAGATGGATATACAACAGATGTCATGTGTGGATCAATATTAATAAAAAATAGACCACATTACTACATTACACAGTACTGACAGTTATTACCAAGCCTTCAGCACATTTAAGTGAAGGCTACAAAGTTAACTTTGGTGCTCGGAGCGCGCTCTCTTTCACACCAGTTTCCCTCTTCGGTCCTGTTTTCTTAAATGCCTTCCACGAGCTACAGAGAGTGGGCTAAGTAGCCTGCACTTAGTCTGTCAGCAGGTACTGAAAGTACAACCTTTCTGCAAGGTAGCATGTCTATCCATCTCCCACAGAGAAATTACCCTGAAGAATCTATTTCATATACTGCGTCCAATACTTAAGGACAAAGAAAAGCACATTCTTAGTCCAAAGTTGGACTTTTGTTTCATGGATTGTACAGAGGGATTCCCCACTATATCCCACTGCGCTGACATGTGGGGGAGAGCACACTTTTCTCAGAGTGATTTATGAATGGCTACAGGCCCAGATGTGGATCTGTCGACGCTGGCAGCCTGAAGGGAGGCAGACGCCTGTGTATCAAAGGGAGGAGCTGAAAGGTGCAGCACCATGGGAGACTCACCATTTTCACATCAATAGCTCCGTGTGGACGGCACTTTAAAGACATGTCAAGTCTTAAAACCTGGGCCTGGACTTTCATGTGCTGCAGAATTTATTCGTTCACTATCCTCACTTTATGTGGTTCAGTTTTCTACTTCGTCGACCTTAGCAGAGAGGATAGTCTTGTTTTCTACATAACGTATACTTGGGTTTGCACATGACATGAGAGCTATGAGAGCTGCGTTTTAAATGATATGAAAGTTTGTTTTGGGCAGTGGAGGTGTTTTCCTGACGGACTGCTTTGTCTTTAGGTGTGGTTCCAAAATCGCAGAGCCAAGTGGAGGAAGAGGGAGCGATTTGGCCAGATGCAACAGGTCCGGACACACTTCTCCACTGCTTATGAGTTGCCTCTACTGACTCGGCCTGAGAACTACGCACAGGTAAAGTAGCAGTGGTCTACTCGCTGAATTTACTATGCACAGGTATTCATGACCAGAGAAAACAGATGTATAAGATACTATGATCAAGTAAGGTTTTGGTCACCAAAAACAGACTGTGAGCTCAACACTGACATGTCGTTCTCTTTTAGGTTGATTCGGAGAAATTGTTAGCAAACACTTGTTTACAAATCCAGCATTTAGCAAAATTGTTATTGATACAGAATTGTGCTCATGTCCACTAGATTAAAGGAAGTCCAGTATTCACCCCTTTTAGCTCTGTTTTGGTCTTCACAAACTCCTGAAGAAAATTTCCAGCCCTTTAGCGGCTAAATGCTACACATTGTTCACCAGCTAGATGTTTTATGTGTCTGTCTGCTGTTGTTTGTGCTGAGCAGGTTGAGTATGGAGGGGTTTTTAGAGCTTTTTCATAAAAAAAAAAACAAAAAAACGTCTGTCTGCTGCCAAAAAGGACATTAAGAGAGCATTTAGAGTAACCCAAAACAGTAAAGTTGTGGGCTAGACAGACAAACAATGAGCTCAAACCCACTATAAAGCTCCGCAAAGCCGAGTAAAGCCGCAGATTTGGTTGAAATTCTCTGTTGTTTCATCACGATGAGCACCGCTCTAAAATTCACATTGTTTTCATATTCTCACTGGATACACGACTATTATTAAAAAAATATTTATTAAAGCCCTTTAACTGATAATCCTGCTTTTCTCCTCCAGATCCAGAACCCTACGTGGAGCAGCGGAGCATCCCCGGTGCCGGGTTGCGTTGTGCCCTGTGACTCGGTCTCTTCCTGCATGCCGCCTCACCCTCACGGCCCCGGAGGTGTTACTGATTTCCTGGGTGTGCCCAGTCCAGGGAGCAGCCACATGGGACAGACACATATGGGCAGCCTTTTTGGAGGTCCTGGGATGGGCGGTGGAATCAATGGCTATGATCTCAATGTTGATCCAGACCGCAAATCCTCCAGCATAGCTGCGCTGCGTATGAAGGCCAAGGAACACAGCGCAGCCATCTCTTGGGCTACATGATGTCCCAGTCCAGTTCCACCCTGCCCCGTATGGCCCTCTTCTCTGGAGCAGCCATCAGCGAGTGCTATGGGGGGGAGGAGGGAGTTTTTCTGAGAGCACTAACGATAACACAGGTCAAATGACCGGGGAGAGACAGTGGAGATAACAGAGGCCTTACAGCAGCCAACGCAAACAAGATAACTGTGACTGTGACAATCAGCAGACGCTGAAAATGAGAGAAATACAGAGGTGTGACTTATTGGATGGTGTTACTTAAACGTTCTGTTCATTCTGGATTCCTTGAAATCTCAGGTCTCATTGAACTTTGGGTTTTAGTCCCCATTAAACTGGGTATCATTCATGGTAGTTATCCGTTTCAGTAAAATAAGCAATAAAATAAATAAGGTTTACAAAATATCTTAATAAAATACAGGCATTCAGTGCCAAATCCAGTCATATCATATAGTATTTTAGTTCACAGGAGTAAGCTTTTTTCACAGTATTTACTTTCTTTGGCTTTTTTTTATTCCACCAATTTAAAAAACAAGGTTGTGTGGTGAGAGCAAGTTCATGGAAAGCAAGTGCAAATTCTTTCTGTCACTTGTCATTGCAAACCGTATTATTGGTTATGAGAAAAACTATAAATATTGTCTCGTCCTGTGGTGGGTAGTCTGTGTCCCTGTGGGACAGAGGTTGAATGCAATAAGTAAACAGAGTCTAATTGAGCAAGAGCAGACAAGGTTGTGCCAATTTAGTCTGGGAGGAGAGCAGGCATCGGATTGGCAGCAATTTCAAACCGATGTGTCATTTCCTCCCCCAGAGATGCCTCCACAGGTTCCCCTGCAAGGCTCAGGCCTCAGGTTACAGGAAACACAGTCTCCACTGGCAGAGAAAGCACAGCAACACGCAGCAGCAGCAGCCTTCAACACCAACTCACCATGTCAGCTTCAATCGGCAAACAAACAGGAATAGACACACCCAATTAGCATCAAAGTGAGCTGTCCTTTCTCTGTGTATCACAGCGTACACTGTGAGGACACACTGCACACACACACAGTTTCACATGCTGCAATAACCAACTCACCGCTGGACGTGGGCTCAGCAGGATGACTCCTGCTCACAGAATGAGTCCCACGCCAGAGACTGCTGGCCAAATCAGTGGCCCCCATCGTCCTGAGGAGCATTCTGTAATGTTTAGGTAATGTGATGACATTAGAGCTGGACTGCAGGAATGTGGTGAGTATGTCCAGTGATTGCAGGGGTGTCTCTGTGTGTTACACTGCTGGAATAAGCTTGTCACCAGAGCTGGGCTGCCGACTGAGGCTAGAGACAGGCTTCATTAGTCTTTTGGCTGATCTCTCTATGACGCCCGCTGGGCTACATATCTGTTTTCTTTCCCCTGTGAGGATGATGGCAAGACAGTCTGTTTCTGCTCCTCATAGTTTGTTGATCATTGCAACATATGAGTGCCCCTATTTTGAGCACTTATTCGTTTGCAGATAATTTTTTAGATTGGCTCAATATCAGAAAATGGCAGAAAAGGCAGAAATGCTGAAAAATTACTATTTTTCTTGATCGGTCTCCTCAAACCCAACACAATGCCATTAAAGGTCTCTTTTGTGGCACACTGATTAATTTATTTAAATATCATTGCAGCTCTACTTCAGAGTTCAGCATCTTCCGTATCTTCTGTTTTTAATTGTTGAAAGCATAAAGCTTTCCTTGTTTTCAGACAATAAAAAAACACATCTTAAAACTCATAACACCATCAAAAATAGACTGTTGCCTTCAGATCAAGTCCTTTAGGTGATGCCATGATGATGACCTTGACATTAATGTTTGTGCCATTTGTATATTCTACAGTGAGATCACTAGCTACGAAAAGACAAAGAGCCATGACTCCATTCAAAGAAGGAGAAACATTTTGAATTAATAAAGACTTGACGTAAGGAGTAAAAATCAATGACATTGTCGTTCTTCTTATTAAAACAGGATGGGGTTTATATAAATGTATGCATGACTACATGTGCGGCTGAATTCTTACTTTGTCGAATGACTGTTTTCATTTTCTCGCTGGTCGTCCCTCAGTGCTCTTCCCCTCTGCAGCTCCGTCCATGTTGATACTACTGAAATAAAGCAATTAAAATCCATAGTTATAATGTCATAATGTGTGAATGTGAGCAATACAAATGATATTGTTCTTTTGTTGCTTGTACATTTGTTTTTGTTTTTTTTTATTTGTCAAATAATGAACCTCCAAAGATAAACCAATGAAGTATTGCAGTAATATTGACAAGAAATGTAAAATTATGTTCTGTGTGTTATTTTGCTCTGGACTTTTACAGAGGTTGAAAATGCTTTCTAATTTTCTTATGGCTTTAAGCAGCTTTTTGTATATTAATCAAGTATCTCTACTTCTGATTGTGACTTTATATAATGTGCCATTGCAATAAGTTATTGCACTTACAGTGTTGGAGAAGTTTGTCAGTGTTGACTTCCATTGGGACTGTGGTCTCTTTGCTAAGAGGTGTGTGGTTTTATGTCCCAACAGTCCCGTCCATGTTTAGCACTGTGAGCAGAATCGCTGATATCTGTTCAAGGTGCTGAACATTTGTTTGTACAGAAGTAACTTGCTGTTTCTGTTCATGTTGGTTTTGAAGTGATTTGGAAATAAATGAATCTCCAACGGTTGACTGTCTTCAGATTGGTTTTCTTCTTTCCAGCCATGAAAACCTGCCTTCTTACTTTCTTACTCTAATGAATGAGACTGTGCATAATCGGTCTGTCTGTCATAGCTGAAACAGTTTTGGTTATTGTTTCTGTATTTTAAGTTTTTTTCTATGCTCTTCTTGCTTGGTTTGAAGTGGGCAGGGCTTGAGTAGGAAAAGGTTACGTCACAAATATTGCAGGACAAATCAGGATTTAGCAGTATTTGATTAAAAATTGAATGATGGTTGTTGGGATGATTACTTTTGATGTCAGGCCACTGTACATCAAATCTGATCAAACTGAGCCCACAAAGTCATATAAAGTAGACTGTATTGTAAAAGTCTGCACAGGGACAAGTAAGTTGATATTTTTTAGATTATATTTATATTTTTTTAGTCATTTTGTGTCACAACTACTGTTTTAGTGTCACCGACTGTAATTTTGGCGTGAATTGCATCTAAAATATGACATATTGCATATTATGATTGTTGCAATAGCAAAATATAGCTTACACGTCATGGATACATTTTTTTAAGGCACAAAAAACAGCATTAATTTCAAATGAGATACACAAATAAAAATAACAGGAGGTAAATATAGTGCACTAAATGTAGAGTATATTCAGACACGGGGTGGTGGACCTTTGTGCAGACCCAGAATAGCTATTTCCTCTTGTTTCCAGTCTTAATGATAAGCTGGCTTCTGGTTACAGCTTTGTATTTAACAGACAGATATGTGATTGGTATGCAACCATCAGACTCTAGAGAGGAAATCATTTTCAAAACTATTCATTTGTTTAACAATAACTAGACTTTTCCCTCCAATCTGTCAATCTGATTGCTTTGTTGCAATGAAGTGAGTTTACACTGATAATGCAGATGGTAGTGAAATAAAGAGCTTAATGTCATTTAAATACACAGGCAAACTAACTGGAATATGTTATTTATCACTTACCCATAAACAAATAAGTGAATGAGTGTGTGTGTGTGTATGTGTGTGTGTGTGTGTGTGTAACTGTCGATGGACGATATGTGATCCTATTCCTTTTCTCGCATCAGCAGCTTCCAGATGGGATGCTCTGCCCAAGCCATTAGGCCCAAAGTTAAGCCTAATAGTTTGAATGGGTCTTAAATACCTCCAGGTGGCCTTTGGCTAACAGTGCAGCCATGGCCTCGGCCAGAGAAAGCTGTCATGCAGTACAGTATGCAACATCGTTTCACACAGATGTTCTTTGTTTTTGCAATATGAGCTCAATCATGCAACAAAACAGTCCTCAGAAAAAAATAACATTTTTGACCACTTCAAAACTTCTTTCCTACACAACAAAAAATATGTCTGGGACTCACCCTTTACTTCAAATTTTGTGCTGAATATCATCCTCGAAAGGCACAACTACTTAGGACAACTCCCACATAACACAAAGCAAAGGCATGGCCAAGAGGAAAAAAAAAAAGATAACCTTTGCCAATTCACATCTTGCCACCGCTGTGGTCTTTTGCCGTACAAAGAATGTTGGCGCTCTCCCATTTCTGCTCTCTCCCAGCAACAATTGCTGTCTTTTCCACAGTTGTGCAAGAGTTTAACTGGAGCACTCTGATCGCACGAAAATGGGAAAACTCTGCAGAAGCCTGCCGTCACCCACCAAAGCCTCCAGCTCCAGTTTTAGGAATTAGAGATCATCAATAAGTCTGTGAAGGCAGTGTAGACCAGGACCTGCTGGCCTGCACATGTCAAATTCTTATCATTTAGCAGCCATTTCCTCTTTTTCTTTTTCCTCTTTCCTTCATTATTACAATTATATTATTAATAAGAAATGATTTTTAGTTTAAAAAAGTTGCACAGTGCATATTTTTTATTGTCTTATTGTCAACAAATCTAATGACGAGATCAAAACCAACAAACAGTGAGTTAAACTCTCAGCACTTTCCAACTTTGCTTGAGTGGCCACAGCTCTCAACCTTTCGTCCATTGGTGACATAAATTTTAGAAAAACAGTCACAAATACCTACCTTAATGTTTTCAGGAGGCAAAGTAAAATGCTGAAACAGGAGAACATTGTAGCTTTTGGGCAATGTGACTGAAACAGGAGTAAACTGCCCATTTTTAAGGGACTATTTTCCATGGTGGATATGGGGCGCTATTGAGTACATACTGCAGAGAGATGTTGTATGTTGAAATGACTCAAAATAAACTCCCCTCCCATGTTCATTAAATAAAGGAATGTTTCAGCTGGTGTAACAGTGTGGTCCATTGATGTGTTTCTAATTGTTTTGGATAACATTCAAGGTCTAAGGCAGCAAGGAATAACTTAGCTTTTAGCAACAGGGACAATACTTGGAGAAATTCAGGGGTTGGTTTGGGTGATTTTGTTAATAGTAAAGTATAGAGTATCACCAGACCAATCCTTTAATAACTGACAATAAATCATAAGTAAGAAGCAGCATGTTTATTTACACTGAGCAAATTTTAAAAAAGTTGCATGTGCCAATCATGACCTCAGTGAGACCATCTCACTGACGCAGGACTCAAACAAGGCCGCTAGTTAAAGAGACATTAAACCCTGCCTCAACACTCCCCTCCTGCCTAAAATGTGGGTAGATGACATAAATAAACACTCACAGAGAGGAAGAAGCGCAGCTCTCGGTGCCCTGAACAGCACTCATTAAACCTAATGGGTCACGCTGCTCCAGCCAGGCTCCACTGACACCCTTAATAGAAGCCTACATGGTTAAGGGACCATGAAGACCATTAGGACACTTCAAAGTTCAACCAGCTACATTAGGGCCCTGCTGATATGGCAAAGAGGGGACAGATCCAATTCCTCATTCACCACTTTATTTTTCCAGTGGTTGGCCTGTCAATCAGCCTGCTCCATAAACAAGTGGATGCTTGAGCTGCTCATTAAGGGCCATCGTTAGCAAAGCCAAGGCTGTAAATCAGTGCTTATATCAGCTTTCAGAAAAAAAAAAAAAGTCTTACAGGTCATATTTTAGAGCTGACACTTTAGCTTACAACATTAAATGATCTTTTTGGCGTAATTGTAAAGGTGCTATAAATCAAATTTCTCCACTCGCTTCTGGACCAATGAAGAGACTCCTATGAACTGTACAAAGACTGCAGCCAAAGGAAAATGACACACACTGACCAGAAAAAAAACAACAACAACAGAAATATTGTCAGACTCTTCTGACAAAATCAGACATTTAAATTCATACAGGCCATATTTGCCACTATGAAACCAAAGTCTATTCAACTCATATAACTTCAGGTGACATGTTGTCATAAATCAAAAGAGCCATCAGAAGCTTGATATATTGTCGGTGCCCTAAGGGACATAAGGCGGAGAAGCCTCCTCCTCCTGCGGCCATAAGTCAGCTGTACAGCCCAGCTTTGTGGAGAGAAGTAGGCGGCTGAGGAGGAAGAAACAGAACATATATCACCTTGTCTGGTAAAACAACCCTCATTACAAGCCGAGAATGCCAGTAAACAACTCACATTTAGCCGGACTTTTGACAAATACAAGAAACCAGTTCAGTCAGAATAAAACACTGATCTTAAAGTAGCAATTTTAGCAAAATTTGCCAATCAAGTAAAGAAGCAAAACAGGAAAAAAAAGCATGAGCAAGAGACAAGATGGCACTGTCAGGGACATTATGTGCACATTTTAGATGATAGTTTAGATTTACAGAAATAAAACCAACCCAAAAAAGTGCATCTGCATGTCACCACATCTGTGCATCACATGATCTGACAGGGCACTGTGTCTGCAACAGGAGGTAAGTGTGGGGGGAGCACTTGGCTCCGAGTTGAGATCAGAGTGGAGGTTTACTGAGAGAGGAGCATGGATACCTTACCTCTCTTAGCTCCTTTTAATGGGCTCTGTGGCTCCGGGCCAGTCTGTCCTATCAACTTCAACTACAACTCATGTGTATCTTGAAAATCAGGAAATCTTCCACTCTTTTGATGCTAGTACTATGGGCAAAGGTCTGCAGTGTTGTAAAACTTGCAAACAGGATCAAAACTAATTAAAAGTGGGTGTGTGATTAAATGACTTAATTGCAAGTAAGAAATATTAAGGAATAAGACTTTCGAAAAGGTATGCAGACTCTCTTGCTTCATTTAATAATTGGATAGTCAAAGACATTAGCAACATTTGCTACCAAGCTGTGAGAAATATAGTTCTGGGGAAAGAAACACAGTTTGTTGGAATTACCTTGAACTTGAAGCAATTAGTCTGAGCATTTTTCCACAACATTTCAGACTTTACATAAAAAATACTGTACTTTTTACCTCACTGTATTTCAGAGAGCTGTAACTATGGACTCTTACTGTCCAGTAAAAAAAAAAAAACGATATCTCCAAATTTGGTGATAGCGAAATTTTCTGATGAGCAGACAAATTAAGTGATGCACAAACTTTGTATTTTTACTTTTGATTAATTGAAGCAAAATTGATCAAATTTACACACCTTTGCTCGAGTATATTTTTAATGCAGGACTTTTCATGTAGTTGTATTGTTTTTTTTTACTTTAGTCAAGGATATGAATACCAGTTTAGACTTACTTAACATTAATGCCAATATGAAAAGGGTCTGCTGTGCGCAAAGAGGTGTCGCAATCAGCTGGTAATGTGCAAGGCCAGAATCATAATTCAGTGTGAACCATAAGTGCATCTTACCATGTCTGAAAAGGTATCAGTTTGCTTTGCTAATCTGTGGTAATGTCCGAAGCCTCACCTCCATTTTCCCATCAGCTTAGAGCGGCCACCAAACAGTCGCCGACTTGCCAGCCGCCTGACAGGCATCTCTGCGGTCTGTATCCATGGAGGCAGCCTCACGATGGCTCACATCATTCACTGACTCCCGCTATTAAACTCCAGTTTATTAGCGTGTGGAAATGTCTAGTGTGGCTTTCTGACATGCTAACATAAACAGGGAGGGAATGGATTTAAAGTGGTACTGACACATCGCTGAAGGTTTAACCAGGCTAAAAGAGGTGAACAGTGTGGATCTAACCACTGCGGGTTAAGGGGTAAAATCTGCACTCATGCATTGTTGGAGAGCAGCACTGTTAAAGTAACTGGCAAATATAATAGTGCATATTCACATGACGTACAAGACTATAATGGTTGAGTTTATAAAAGCCGTTTTCCTTTTGTATTTACAAGGCACATATGGAGCAACATAAATAATATTACTGATAACATATGCCCAACTGCTAGCTGGCATGCTGCAGCAATGAAATGACTCACCCTGTTGATTCCTCTAGTCATGTGAAGCCCTTTAAAATTTAAGAGTCAACACACTGAACTGGCAGCCTCATTCCCCCTTAACACTCGTCAAGTTTGCCATCAGGCTGTGTTTCTAACCCCCTCAACCTCTTTGCTCCGGAGCAGCATTTTGTCTCTCCTCTCGACAATATGCTTCCAATTATGAATCTTGTGAATATGGGGGCGGTGAGGCATCCTTCTGATTTATTGTGCACGCAAGTCGAGTCGTGTTCATTGCATTTGCACAAGAAGTCCTCCCGCTGCAGAGCTCAAAGGTCAAATATACACAACAGTTGACCTCTCACAGATTCATGCGCACTGGGTCAATCTGGACCTGACTGACATTGACGACGGATCAACAGCGAAGGCAACAGGGTGAGAAAAATGTGGAAAGCAATGAGGAGCTAAGCCCTGTATTAGCCTCCAGCTGTGAGGAAACTTTGTAACACAGACACATGCAGGAACAGAGAAAGTGAAAAAAGACCAAAGGAGTAACTAATGAGGAAAAATGTGGCCTCATACAGTCACTATCATTTGGCTGACGGATGGCTGCTAAACATTACTCTTCTCTTTTGTAACCATAGACGTTTTTGTGGTCTTCTCACATAGGATAGCTGGGGCCATCTATTTGTAGTCGTCATCTAAATCCAAGTCCTGTGGACTGGAAACACATGCTCCGCGAGTGAGTCACAGAGACCAAGAGATCTCTCAAGACATCGGTGATGAGAAACGACCCATCCCTACAGACTAATTTCCTGGCCCTTCCAGCTCACTTCCTGTTTCATGCTGAGTCGTGGGCACCACACTGTGCGTCACAAAGACTGCCCGACGGAGTCCGAGGCCGCTGGTTCTGTGGGACAATTCAGCCTTTTTATGCAAAAACAGCAAAGCTTTTACAGCAGGCTGCAGCATTATTTGTTTTATGGCATGTCCTGCGTATCAAACTGTGTCGTTAAGTATATTTAGATTCTCACATTTTCACAGTGGGTTTTGTGGTCACATCGCAGCAGATGTGATTCGTCTGGCTCTGGTACGGTTTCTGCTGAATGGTCCTCTGGGACTTCTCAGGCCCTTCGACTCCCCACCGGACCTAACACCTTTCACACTGAATAAACACAACACAAAGGAGAAATGTAAGTTTTATGTTAGAGAGTGCGTTCGTACATGCAGGAAAAAGGACTCTCTAATTCCCCTGAGATTCTAACCACTCATAAATCATCAAGCAATGAAAGTTTCCTCTCCAAACAGGGGGCTAAAACAAACTGAACAAGGAGCCCCTCAGCCTCACGCCTCCCCCATACCTCACTCTCTTCTCCCTTTTTCCTTTTTCCTTGTAGGAATTTTTATGAGGAAAGAAGAGATGTAATGGTGCAAGACTACACACGAGCAAAGAGGCAAATACAACAACATCAATCCTTTGTAGTGAACCGAAACCACAAAAAAAAAAAAAAATCTAACATTTTAAGGGCTTTTACACAATGTCCTCTAACAGCAGCAGGAAGACTATTAATCCTTCCCCTTTAATGGCTTACATAATTAGAACAAAGGAGTGTCCTTGAATGTATGTCGTTCAGTGTCTGTGCTCCCACTAAGATTTGTTACTTTATCCAAAAAACTTTTGCAAGGATGTTCTAGTGGCCACAATTAAGGAAAATGCTGACATGAGCATAGACGCTCTTTAATATGTCTAACCACAAACTGTCAATTCTAATAAACCATTTCAAAGCAGAGTAAATCCTTTATTTTGGTCATCTCAAGCAGACTTTAACGCATATGATATAACAAACAGAAATAAATCCTTGTGGTACGCAAACAATATTTGCACCAGCTTGATTTCTGACAGATTTTGATGTTTCATTCATCTAAATTTGATTCATCATGGCAGCAGTCTTATAAAAAAAGTGCCATGGATGACAGCTACGATGCCACTGGGAGGGTTGCACACCTCAGGTTTGTGTTATACCACTGTGTCGTGACCAGAGCGTGCAGGAGAGTGTAAACCTTCAGGATCAGAAGCTGACCACCAGTAACACTAAGCAGCTGTTAAAAACTCACTGAGATTCTGACCTGAACCGATGCAGACACTTCAAATAAGAGGGAGGGAGGTGGTGGTAAGGGTGTGGGTGCTCTGACACACTGTCTGCTACCGGTGATCTCTCTTACTCTCTGATCAGCAGGTCAAACACAAAATGTGCCTTAAATACCCAAGACACACTGTTTTAATTTGAGAGTCCGGCCTTTTAGTCATGTCAAATTTGCTTCAGTCAACACTTAGAGTTTGCAGGATAAAAATCTCACCCCTCTTGAAAGTCGAAGCATCAGATTCAATGTTTGCAGAGTCATTGAAAGGGGCATCATGTAACATATGCATATAGATGGCAATGTTATGTTTATGTGGCATGCATCTACATAAATTTAAATTTTTTAATTCACGCATGTAGAACAAAATTAACTGTCTCAACACTAGAAACGTACACATTAAGCTGCCTAAAACAGTAGTGAATAAATACAGAAATTCTTGTGTTTATGTCACAAATGGTCTCAGTCCAAAGACCCTTCTTGTTGATGCTTTGATAAATGTACACATTTGCAAGTAGTGAATGAAGGAGTTGGAGTATATAGGGGTATGCTACTGCCCTCATGTGGTTTAGTAAGTTATTGCATGTACATGTACATGTATTTGGTGTTGCCTGCTGTAGGCAAAGACGGAAACTGGGCTGAATGTCTCATCTATCATGAAACATTTAAAATTTTAAACATTTAAGAAAGGAATACCGCCAGTTTAACATTTCAAGCAACCAGTTGTTAAAGGTTCTTGAATATTTCATTTGTGAAATGCTGTGCAGCTTTTATCTTTTCGATTTAGTTTGGTTCTAATTCGCTGAACACAACCAGTTACTGTTATGTGACTCTTCAATATTGCCCTCAGTATATATGGCACAAACCTGCAAATGTATCTTTTTATTTAAGGAGACTGTAATTAGCTACAGTATATGGTGATGAGGCAGGGAAACTAAAAAAAGTCAGCTGGCCATTGTTCAGTTCACCTTGAGCTTAACAAGTCTTCCTACATCCCCAAAGTTTAAATGTGTTTTTTAAAAGGCTGTTAAGGAAATCCTAATCACATGTTCATGTTGTGTGCAGACTGTTTGAGAGTTCATTTTTTACCTTGGCTATTTTTGTGCCCAATTAAAAATCTATTTAAATTAGGATAGACAACATATATGTAAAAAGCCAACATTTATTGACTATTAAATAAGTCTATTTTGAAAAATACACTTAAAATTGTTATATTATAAGGAGACTGAAGCACAGCAGAGAAAATCTGTACTTTTGAATGGATTTATTTGGGGAATAAATGTATTTTCATATCCTCCAGAACTATGTCATTCCCATAAAATTACTAGATAAATAAGTAACTTAAATCAGATGTTAAATTAAAACATATTATTTTTGCTGGGTTTATTACAAAAGGAGATGCAAGAGATGTTCGTCATTTTTCATTTACAGTCTTGTCTGCAGATGGGACAGTCTTAGACAAACCACCCAAAAAATTTAGGTTAGTCGAACAAAAAAGAGTTTACTGATGCTTGTTTAAACTAAAATTACATCCTTCAGAGGACAATAAATTGTTGAAAGCAATATCTGTCCCTGTCTAGTTTCACAAAGATATGTTAGAGTCATTTGCAAAGTTTTAAGTGGCAAAGTTGCTCTTGGAATTGTAAAATGCAATCGTGACAGTTCATAAAATGAAATGATTTTTACATACATGAGCCTTAAACATTAGCCACCTTTTTGCCTTTCCAGAAATAAAACAGTATTCCAGCTCAAATAGTCACCTTCTGGCAAAAAACACAAAAACATAGCTGACTGGTGGTTTGTGAACAATGTTGTTAATCAAGTAATGAGAACTGAAGGAATTTATAAGAACCTCTTTAAGCCTTTCAAACATTTTGTTCTATTTCTTCACCAATCAGAGGCAGAGCTTAAAGTTGCAGTCTGCCTCTGCTGCGTATTTAGCTTGAAGAGTCCAAATTTACCCAGAATGCATAGCAAACAACAATTACTACTTGATAGATCTAAGCCAGATTTAATGTGTGCCTTTGTGCAATCAACCCTAGAGGAAACTAAATAAAAATCAAGACTGAGAGAGAATGAGTAAAAACAAGCTCCAACAGAATAGTTTGAGGAAAGTGTGGAAATGAGGGCTAACAGTTTGTCAAAACACTGCAGGACAAATGACTGAAGCTATCTCAATATTATTTTATTCAAGGCTGTTTGTTTTTACTGTCACACAATGCATATTTGGAAATATGTGCAATTTAATCTGTCAATATTTGCTACAGTCCTTAACAGTGGTTTAGGCAAATTTAACAAGTAGCTAGGAGGTAACATCGATTCTGATTGATTTTAGCTTTGATTTTATTATCATTCATATAAAAATAAACCTAAAAGTATAAAAGTATTTAATTGCAGTGCCTAAAAACTTTAAAACTTCTTTCAGCTTCTTGTTCTGGTCAGTGGCAGACACTTCCAGTAAGAAAAAAGCTCGCATTGACTTTGACTGTTGTAAAGAAATGTAGCTGTTGGCTCTTGCACAGCTACCTTAACTTAACATTGTTGGAAAGTCACATTCAAACCCAGCAGTGTTAGTGTCGCTTTCTTCAAATTAAACTGTTGGTGGATATTTACCAGCAGAGATCTCTTGCCTCCAGAGACATTTCTGTTACATTAATGCTTTTTAACCATTAACCACCAGACAAAACCCTTTACCTCCAACATCTCCACCAACAACCGTTACAAAAAAACGCCAGGACAGATCTGGTACACCTTCAGGCCTCTGAGGTTTCTGGGTGACGCAAAAGCATTTTGAATCATTTTGACAGATCGATATAACTGCATATCAATATGCTTTTCGTGGAGCTTTCAACTTCACCTGTATGAGT
>JAQNCA010000028.1:17127369-17157202 GCA_029783725.1 Acanthurus tractus
TCTCTTTGTTCCGCACTGCTCAGCTGATTGACTGAAGCCGGTCACAACCACAGATTAAACCCGCACCAGACTGACTGACTGGGCTGGATCTGCTTGGCTGAAGAGGGAAGGTGAGTATCACTTAAAATAAATATTTCCTGTCTTTTCTCTTTTTTTGTTTTTCTTTCTTTTCTCGTTTTTTTTTTTTTTTTTTTTTAAGAGCTATGTTTTTTTTAACTGTCCTGATTTTAATTTGGGTTGAAACAAGAACTTTAAAAAACTAGAGTTTTCTTTCTTTCTTTCTTTCTTTCTTTCTTTCTTTCTTTCTTTCTTTCTTTCTTTCTTTCTTTCTTTCTTCAGTAATTTTAAAAGATAAAGCTTCTTAGATGGAAGTTTAGCACTAGTTTATTGAGGATTGTGAGGATATACCTAAGGTATCAATTACAATCTGGGAAAGCAAATCATCCCACATGAACAAATACAATACAATATTCATGAGATCACACAGAGGTTTAGTCAGGCAAAGTAGTGGGAGACTAATTATCACTCTCTTCATCACATCATCACATCACATCACATCAGTTATTACAGATTTGTGATTTTTTTTTTTTTTTTTTACATTTTTCCTCAATTTCTAGCCTCCATGTGCAACTAACGCATACACAAAAATTTGTTTTTTTCCATCTGTTTTAATGATGTAGCTTTTGTCTTGGGCTTTCGACTTTTACTGAACCTGCTACAATGGATATCACCTTTTTATAATTCTTTCTGATGGCTGGTAAACACTGTCAGGGTAAAATCAATTTATTGTCACAATGTGGAACCTAATCACATTTTATGATGCTTTGGCAGATCAATAAAAGACGCATCAACCTCTTATGTGTTATTCTTCAAATGTCAAAAAGAGTGTAACAGAGATGATTCATTATTATGAGACAAATCACCACTGCCACGAGTTCAGTGAGGAAATGTATTACTGTCTATTTCGACAAATGATTTGGGTTTGACTTTAAGTAGAAATTTGATTTTACTGAGATTTATGCAAAAAAATGCAGTTTTACACAAAATGAACTAAAATTTGCAAAAATGTTTATTTACTGTGTGTGTGTTTATCATGCTTTGATGCACTAGTATAATCAATGAGGATTTAGTTGCAGAATGATCTAAAGTGGAACAAGAAAAAAACAAAACAAAACACAGAGACAGTCATTTAGAATGCCATTTATGTCATTGACTTTTCAAGAATCTAATACAAATGCATACACATACATTTCACCACCTAAAACCACATGGAACCACTACTTCAATAAAACATCACTAAACAAATAGAAAAAAGAACGTTGGCTTTCAAGCTTGGGAGGGGTCATGACGAGCCACGAGCTCACATGCTCACAAACGACTTCATACACATTCAAAAAGAGCATCAAGTATGTACACACACTCACACTCACACACGCATGCACGCCCACGCACAGACACACAGAGCTTATACAATACAGCATTAAAGAAGAGGGGCTGTAAAAAAAGGCGTATGGAGGGAGGGAGAGTGTTACAGTATACAGTATGAAAAGGGGGGAAGGGTAACAGCCAAAGTGTACATAAAACATTTTTTTTACAGTTAAGCCAACTTTACTTAATATAAATATTCTTCATCTAAAAGTCAGTGCAGTGCCTTCTGCTCAGGCTTCACCTGGTCCTCATGCCTGGTCCACTTACACCCAGTCTGTGCTAGACCTGGTCCAGAAATTACTGTTTCCACTTTACACACAAATCTTTTTTAACATCAGTTTTGTCTCTGATCTCCCACATTCTCTATGGTTTATATGTGTGTGCGTGTGTGTGTGTTTATTTTTTGCTACCCAGTACCTCAAAAGTCCAGCTGTGAAGTACAAGAGTTTGAGAGTTTTTCTACCAATTAGCCAATAGAAAAAAAGAGATGAACAAATTTACAAGTGTCTGTTTTGTTCCTTTCTCCTGAAATCCCTTTTTTTTTTTTAAAAAAGAAGTTCACAGATGGAGCAGTTCTACTGGATTCCCCTGAAGAGACACATTGCGAAGACCATGGCAAAGAGCTGAGGAAATGAAGAAGAGATTGATTATTTTTACGTAATCACGTAAATTATGAAAATAAAAAGTTAGCTTTGTTTTTTTAACTGATTACATGAATTTCAAAATACTGAGTTCTCTTTTCAAAAACAGCAGTGAATGTGGATAAAACTGGAAAACTTTTCATTGCATTAGTAATTGCATTAGTTGCAGGTTTGCTAAGAGAATTTCTCGAAGTCATATGAACCTTTAAAAATAATAATCTCAGCAAAGAGACCTGCTGTAACCAGCTGAGCCAATGAAAAAAATGCAACAAGTCATATACTGCAGCACCAAGTCTCAACACTAGATGGAGATCTTGTCATTCAGAGATTTCAAATGACACTAAACATATTCAAGAAAATACACTCAGCTTAGAGTTCCACATTTCTAAAATGGATAGTCACATCACTGGTGAGGCAAACAAAAAAATTTAAAAATTAAACCCTTCTTACCTCAATGGTCAGCACCACAATAGCCAGAGCTCCAGCCACATAGATGTACAGCTCAAAGTAGTCGACAACAGCAGAGTAACAGCCCTGTGGGAACACAAAGACATGACGCTCAGCAGAGAATCAATAGGCTTTAAACCTGCAGAATTACAAAGACAATTAAAGTAACATTGCATCTTTAATTGAGTGAGGCTCTGAACAAAGACTTGGTTGAATGAATGGGAAGCGGGGCCTCCAGGCTTTTAATCAGCGCTCTTTGTGTGAATGAACAGAGAGACACAATGTGGACATCTCGCATTGTTCTAGTGGCTTGAAAAACAACAGGTGGAGGGTGCAGTTAAAACCTCTTCCTATCAGCTTTCACTCTAATCTCACGTCACTTCAAGGCTTTCTTGTTGGTTTGCATTAGTGTAACGGTGAGGACCACCTCATTTTGACATATTCATATACTCATTATCCTCCTTTTTTTGCATGCATGTATGCTCCAAAAAAAATGTTTATTTTAAATTCTTTGCACATATGCACTAAAACATACACACACATGCTCATATGTGTACATATACTGGTGTCTTCACACTATAACACAAAGTAAGCTGGTTTCCCATGACACCCAATACATGGAGAAAGCACTAATCAGCCATGGAGGAGTCAGCAAGCCCCTGGATGTCACCCCTCAACTCTCTCCAGCTCTAATTAAGCCTGGAGGAGGTTTGGAAGGAGGGAGAAGGAGAAGGGGAGAAGGAGGATGTGGTGGTAGATGTCAGGAGTTACCTTGTTATTGCGGAACATCATATTGCCTGATAAGCACTGCTCCTTGCTGATATAGGCCAACTCCTCGGTCTGACTGGCACGCTGGCAGCAGGCTTCTGGCACCACATGATTCTGGTTGATCATCCTGAACAGGCTGTCCTTAAAATCCTCCGGGCTGTTCACCCCACAGCAGTCAAACTGAAGGGAGAAGAGGAGAGAAGAGGAGAAGAAGCCCTTACTGCTGAGTGCCTATTAGTGCACTGGCCTGTGGTCCTCTGTGTGCATGCACCGATCCAGCATGAATATTGACCTAAATGTCGAGGATTTTATCTATAAAATATAGTCCCCTGACGCCAGGCTGCAAACCTTCCTGTTTCCACAGACAAATGGAGGAAGCAATGAGTTAGTGAAAACTTCAGAGTGTAAGCTCTTTGCCATGTGTGCTGGGGCCTTACTGTAGTCATGATGGCGTTCCATGTGGAAGTGAAGACGTCAGTGTTGTTGTAGCCCTGATAATGTCTCTTCAGCTCCTTGGTGAAGTACTCTCTGGTCAGCTAGAAAAAAAACCCAGTGAGAGCAGAGGTTAGTGTCTCTGCAGTACCTGTTTCTTATATTTTCGAGAAGATGACTGGACACAAGGCTTAATCATCTTTTAATGGGTGACTGCACCAATTTTACACAGCAAAGTCTGTGCACAGGTTTGGAGAGTACTTTTACATATGTGAAAAAAGATTTTAAATTGCCCTTTATAGCTCCACATGGACCTGCGTGAAGTCCGATAAATGTCCTCTTCTGATTTAACTTAAAACAAGTCGGTCCCTTCTTCTGAAAAAGCTCGAAAATGAGCAAAAGTTCTGGAGATTGTGGAACAAGAAAGCAATGAGATTTCCAGGCCTCTTTAGTCTACACCTCAACTCACCTAGGCGAGCTGTTTGAGACTATGGGACTACATTGGCTTTTAGTAACATAGTACACCTAAGGCTTAGTCCACATGTAATCAAGATTCTTTAAAAAGGGGCTTTTCCTCCTTTGTTCTAGAAAAAATCCACCAAAATGCTGTACAAAAAATCTTCATCCAAATTTTTAAAAACCAAACAAAAAACCCACCAAAACACAATTAAAACCTCATCATAAGTATACCAAACCACAGGTGGTGAAATAGCTTGAACCCTAAATCCATATTGCCTGCAAACAAGACCCCGGCTAAACAAGAGGTCTAGCCGGGTCTTGTCTAAAACTGGTGACATTCGCAGCAGGGCTATATTGTGAGAGTGCTGGAATGACACCACTGTTCCTGATACAGTCAAATAACAAGCCTAACTTTGCACTTCAGTGTCAACGTCTAAAAAAAACTGATCTGCAAGGTAAGAGCCTGCTCTGTGGCAATGTACACAATTGCTTAAACTGGATGGTGTAAACAAAAGATATAATGGCGCGATAGGCATGAATCTGAGTTGATGATAGTTTGGTACTTTCATACTCAGTACTATGAACACATTTTGGAATTGAAATTTGACATTCAGCCCTGCTGGACACTGGAGATCAAAGGTAGAGTGAATACTGCAGCAACTTACATGCTCCCGAAATATGAAGGCCAGGATGGCAGCAGCCAGCTCTGCTAAGAAGATGAGAAGGATGAGCATGAAGAACTGCAATGAGAGAAAAGATAAAAAAGGCAAAGAGGGAGAAAGGGTAAGACAAGGTGGATAAGAGTCAGAAAAAGTGCACGTCAGTCACGAAAATTCACATTCTGGCTGTGCCCGCTTCACTTAGCATTAACTATGCATGAGGCTTGAGGCACAGAGGCAAAAAGAAGGGCATTTTGCTCTTTTGGCTTTCTGTTTCAAGCATGGCAGTCCAAAAAACTGACAGACAGAATAATCAACACGCACGCACACAAACACGATCGGTTTCAGAAAGACATTTTAAATTTGTCAGCAGACTCACAAAAAGGAGCAGACACTTGTTTTCGCGGATGGCTCCACAGCAGCCCAGGAAGCCCAGAAGAAAGAGCATCCCTCCCATGCCAAGGATGATGTAGACACCGGTGAATAGCAGGGGGTTGGCTGCTACAATTTCTCTAAACCCTGTGGGGTCCACCAGCACCCACACTCCCACTCCCAGGAGGAAAGAGCCCCCCAGCTGATGGAGAAAAAAGGAAGAAGACAATAGTTAGAGAAAATTGGAACTGGTTGCATTTTGATAGATGAATAGGAAACATTCGACAATAATAATTGAAAATAAATATATGCTTTTTTCTCCAGGAATACATGCTGGGAATGCAAATCTTTCAAAGGTTAGGGTGAGTGTTGGGGGCTGACAAAAGACTTAATATCTACAGAGCTGAAATGCCTCAGCAGGGGGTGGGTGGTGATATCTACCTTGCTTTAACTACAATCCCCCCCAACCTGCTATAGAAATGCACAGCACTGCAGCCTCCATCCTCTCCCATACGCTCTTTCACTAAAGCCCTCTCTGCAGCCAACGCGGGGTGACTCATGTGATTAAGAAAAGAAGGTACTGAGGTGGTGGAGGGGGGATAAGATCTGAGTCTTATACAGTTTCTACCATGACACCCTTCTTCCTTTCACAGAGAAATGTACTTCCACAAATGAACTCCTCTTCATTTCAGAAGCAGAGGTTGCAGCGTGAGGAGAGGAGGTGGCCATTTTGAAAGCTCAATGGGCTTGAAAAATGCTGTTGTGTTTCTTAAGTGCGAAACAAAGGGACGGTGGGGTGAAACAGTGGCTGTTGAGTGATGCTAACAGCCAGGCTCATTCTTTGCTCTGCTGGTTGCATTATTACCTGAGCCTTGAACAACCGTGTCTGAGTGGAGTCTCTAAATGCTTTGGTTGTGCTTAATAAAGCAGGAAAAGAGACAAACCTTCTTACTTTGGCCCAGCCCCCCCCCCCCCTTTACAGGCTCAGACTAACAGGATTACCCTTGATTGTCTGATCAAGACTGATAAACTCAGGTGCCAGTCACAAAGTCTTCGTGGCACAGTGTGCCTCAGATGTGTGTCAGCACACTAAAATCTAATCAAAGGAGAATTTGATAGAATCAAGATTGCCTCCGTCTAATGAAATGCAAATGTGGCTCCATTAGTCAGGCGGGCAGGGGGCAGCCAGGAGCCCATCTTAAATCATTAGAATTGACGCTAACTTCAGAGATGGCCAGATGAAGAGAAAGAGATGAACGATACTTACGAATATGAGGAAATTGAAGACAAACATGAGGTACTTGATGCAGCTGAGACAGTCCCCCTCCATGGTTGTCCCCCGTGCTGAAGCCTCTCCCTGCCCCTAAGAGAAAACAAACGCAAAACACAACATGAAACGTGCCACTTAATGAATCCTGCCAAAAGCTCACAGTATTCCCATTCTCCTGCACTTTGGATAAGCATTCAGATGAAACTGCCAAGAAAATAATACTCTGCAAAAACCTGCTCACGTTTTAATGAGTTCTGCCACTCAAACATAAAACACACTCACACACACACACACATACAGACACACACAAACACCAGGCTGTCAGTTCATTTGGACCAATTTCAGCTGAAAATCCTTGTATTATCCCCTTAGGCACACTGCAGAAGACACAGTTTCTCAGCGAGCCCTATGTAGTAACTACAACTTTGGGCTACACAATGTCAACCCCACCTGACACGACTCATCTCACCACACTCTGTGACAACTTATGTAATTTTAAAACGAGCCTTCACAGTAAGATGGCCTGATTTCCCATCAGCACTTCCTGTCTCTGGACAGATGGGTTCCCCGGGTTCAGCATGACTCGAGGGGCTGTCTATCTCAGCATTTTAAGGATATGAGACCTGACTGAGGCTCCGCGTGCATTAACCTGACAAGGTATGGCCTTTACCATGAAGCATCTCTGTCATCTTAATGTAATGAGAGGCAAGAGCCCTGTGCTCCCATCAGACAACCCTCTATCTGACAGAAACACACTTTCCCTGATGAAGGTCTGTCCTAGAAGCACTTCTAGTTAATGAAGAACGCTTGTCCTGCATTTGAGGACAACATGGACGTCTCAGTTTCCGTGACCCTGTATACCTTTATGCGCCACAAAGCCCTCGCTGAAGCATTAGTTAAAGCTACCCAGCTGCAAATGAACAAGACTTTTCCCTTGAGGGAGGATGGGAGCCGTCTGAGGAATCATCTCCTACATATTCTCTAAAAACTGAAATGGGAACAATCTGTGGGGCCGCTATAATTGCAGTCTCTGGCAAAGAAGAAAATTAATTATTTGGCAAGAAACGAAGCGACACTCTCTGCTTTGTTATTGTGATTATTAATTTGCTCTCCCCTAGTGATAGCCGGGATTAATATTGGGTAACAAGCAGATTAAAAAGTGATTCCTCTGAGGAATTGTAAACAGGTTTACACAACTAGACGGCCACAGACTGCCACCTCTAATTGAAATAGAAAAAAAAAAATTGCTAAATTGCTGTATTTACAGTCCTTTTGTCCGTAGTCTGCAGCACTTTCGACAGATGTAATCTCATAATCTCCAGGCAGTCTGTCTGATGCTTGATGTGCTGTCAGATGACTCCTTCGGGTGATCTCTCTGAGGCTGCTCTGAAGCTCAGTTTATGATCAGCTTTGATTCCTGTCCATCTCTGAAGAGGCTCTGCTGCACTAAAATGTGATTTACTCTCCACCCTTCCACCCATTTGACTGGGACAATCACATTCTCAGTTGAAATAAACCATAATCTCTCCAAACCACTGCCTTAAACAAGGACTGCTTCACTACGTCGTTGAAACTATTTTAAACAAGCACCGCAATTGTGTGAATAAGTCATAGCCAATATCTTTGTCTCATCTGTTTTAATTTTATCGTTTCTTATGCTGGTTTTTCTTTCCCTCTGCTTTTAGCTTCAGTGTGCTCCAGTGGAAGTTAGCTTTTGTCTCATTGTAGGTTTGTTCAAGTTCTGTGACAATAAAATTGAACAATATTAAAGAATGTGAAGGCAGTCTTTGTCTGCTGTGGGAGCCAGTTAACAGAATGAGAACATGTCTTCCCCTCACCAGCCTGAGGGCTTATTATTTTTCCTCTCCTTCCTTCCAGGGAAAATTGATTTAAAGCTTTGGTTAAACAGCTCCTCTAAATCATAATGATATGCTTAGGTATTGATCACCCTCGTAGTGGTACTCTGAGAGTAACCAACAGCCAGATTGCCTGAGATGGGTTTTAATTAACCCCTCCCTTACAAAAGCCCCACTGAAAGGCTTAATGAGGACACAGGAGGTCCTAATTGAGATTTGCATACATTAGTCTCACAGAAAAAAAAAACATCTGAAAGGCCCTTTCTCAACACTGCTGCTCTTTACTGTAAGTCCTGGGCCCCTATGAAGAGTGCAAACTGTATTTATTAGGGCAGAGGATGAGGAGGCGGAACAGGCAGGGGGAGGATGGGGTCGGCTGGAAAAACTCTCAGGGCTCAGCTCACATCTCATTCTCCAAACAAAATGTCTGATTTCTCTTCCAGCTTCATCCCTTTGCTCTTCGCTCCCGTCTCTGGGTCAAACTAGCTGTCAGATCTGGAGCCAATTTTCTTCTCTGCATTAAAATGCATTGGATGCTTTAGCACGAAGTGGACTTCGCAGGCCGAGCCAGGCTCCGAATAACAAGCCTATGGTGCAAACCAGCATATTATAAATCAAACTGCCACAGAGACCCTGGAGAAAGTGCAGAGTAAACAAACTGGTCTTTCCCATGACTCCCATGGGATCGCAGGTCCTCATCGATCACAGCCCAGCCGTAGAGATCACACCACTAAGTCTTTTTGAATATTCTGCAGCGTACATTATGTAGACGAGGGAATCGTGGCTCGCATCGCAGGAGCTGCAGCTTTACAACCACATCGACAAATTACCATTAGATTACAGACAGATCTTCCTCAGGTGTGAGCCTCGCTAAGCTAGCAAATTGTCAAGATAAAGAGCTGTGTGGCATTGTGTTTGTATACACTGACAAAAAAAAGACACCCACAATAAACAAACATGAAACACAGAGCAGTAAAGACTGTGCTGCCATAGTTGCAGACAATGTGTTTCTTGGCTGGAAATACTGTGTGTTTGTCCTCAATCTGACAATGTGAGTGGCAGTCTTTGCCCTGAGGTATCCTGTAAATGCCAACTGTACATCTCCTGTTACTGACATCATGAAATACCACACTGCTCTAAGATCCCATTGTTTACTCCTGGCAAAGACTGATCCAGAGCCAGTTTGGACAGCGGAGCTCAGCATGGTCGAGTTTGATAGTGGAGTAATGAGAAGTGATCCTAAATCAACTTCATACAGACAGAAGCTAGAGCTCTGTAATGAGGGCAAACTCATCTGACCTAAATTCTTCTCAGAATGAGGATGAGGAATTTTGAAACATTGCTATGGGCCTTTTTTTCATGGTTAACTCAGAAAATCAGAGGTCTGTTTGGCTGGCATCTACAAGATTAACCATGATGGTCATGTCAACTCACTGTAATTAAAAAAGATAAGGAAGACATTGTCCCGTATCGAGAGAGCTCCATGTATAAATAGCACACCCTTGGGTGGTTCTCCTTGAAGTTGACACTTTCAGCACGATTAATGAGGTGAGTCCATATTCTCCTGCTCCGCTGGCCACCGCCCCGGACAAATGGATCAGCATGACAAGGACACTGTGTCTGTTCCTCGCCAAACTGTCGCCACCCTCCACCACCACCACCACCACCACCACACAACCAGCCAGTCCACTTCATCTTGAGCATGAGCCCGCATAGCAAATGATCATTAATACTGAAACCCTGTTGAGATTGTAAGGGGTCGCAACTTAACCCCTTTAAATGTCAACGACCCTCTAAATGATCATCTGTAGTTGAACCTTTGGGACGACACGTTTTTCTCCCTGCATCTCTGAGGCAGCTGGAGCAGGTGTGTTTTTCTATTTACTGTATTCCACTCAAAAGCTCTCTCTGGAGTGCTCTAATACCCTCTGATAATGACACTAAGGGACCACACACATGCCACATCACCCTTTATCTCAATCAAAAACCCATTTTCATATTTCTCCATGACTTCCTAAATCAACCGCAACAAGTAAACACCCCAAAATCCGAATAAAGACAGGCTCCTCTGGCAGTGAGCTGGGCTCCCCTGAGGCGCACCATGTCCCTTAATGAACCTCCAATTAGGAGAGAATGAGCCCTGGGCTGTGCTGTCACACTGAGGAGCTTTGAAGTGTGCTGAATGCTAAGCAGCTATAGCACTGTATGCTGCCTTAGAGGGCATACAGCTTGCAGACAACAGGGAACAACCACGGAGAGAAAATGTAGGAAAGTAGCTCAAAGGCAATGCAGCACACAGTGTGTGTGTGGGTGTAGCTCACACAGTGAGCAGAGCAGAGAAACTCGAGCGGGTGAGGAAGCTCCAGAAACCATTAGGTTTGCAGCAGAGGTCCCGATGTCGGCTAGATGCTCAGGTGGACATTTACAAATACTCTACCTTCAGGCAAGTTTAGCTTAATGAGTTTTCTCAGTTAAAAATATAGATTTGGTGAACATTTTCAGCTGCTGCAAATTATGTCCACTGCTAGTTTAGCACAAGCAACTGGGAAGTCTCTGATGAATTGGCTCTGTCTTGCAAATCCATTTATCATTTCAGTCCATTGTTCTTCCCCTTGCTGTATATCTAAAGCAGTTTTTATTTGAGCCTGAGAGTGGCGCTCTTCTGACCCACTCATTTTTGAAAATGAGATTGTGTGAATTCCCGAGGGCAGAAGTCCTCTGACCAGGCAGCTGACACACTCCTGAACAACAGTCTGATTAACAAGACAAGACTCCCAGAATGAACAAATGCGCAGTCAGGAACAGACCAGCCATGTGTTGTCAACAGCGCTGCAGGCTGCATTCTTGACAACCCAACTGGGCGCACATCCAGCTGTTAGGTCAGTACCAGCAGCTGCTCGTACTCCTCCAGAAATCAATTCTGCAGCTCCTTAGATAAGAAAGATTGGAAGGAGAAAGTACTGTGATAGCTTCTTGGTTAACTCGAGCAGAGGACATGTGATTGAGATGAGCAGATTTTGACTCCTGTTGAACTCTAGTATGTGTGTGTGTGTGTGCAAGATCGTTCCTCCTGCGAAGCCAAGATTCTCACTTAATTGTGTCTGCACCTCTATCTGGCTGAGTGAAGATACAAACTGGCTGTGCGGGTCTGGATCAATACCAGGCCCAGGCACATGTTCAGTGATGCATTGATTGCCTGGAGTTCCAGCTCGTAGTCCGCTGGTCGTCTGGCAGTGAGGGCATGTGGTAGCAGCACACAATGAACACATAAACACTTCTTCACCACAGCCCGGTTGGACTCAGCTCAGGCTTTCCCACAGGGAGCTTTGGAGGAGGACGCATTGCCACCGGGGCTTTCCACAAAAAATGAGTTACAACTCAATTTAAAACTAAATGCAATAATTACCATGGGGGGGAGAACTTATTTCCTCGTAATCCCACTTTTGCTTCTCCTTGTTCTTCCTTTAGAGGGTTTTTCTATAAGTTCCCGCCATCTCAATTCAATCAATAATCTAACCAACTTTCCTTATTCAGAGTTTGACTCTCAAGCAAGAGACAAAAAAAAAAATGTTAGCCATGTTCCGTCTGGACCTTGTTGACATGTTGAGGTTGTTTTCTTCTCTGAATCTCCATAGACACAGTTTACATCACAGATGGCCTCGGTAAAAATAGTCAATGGAAGATTTAAGGAAAGACAATGCTTTAAGTCTCAGGGGACCAAACACAAAAGCACACTTAACAGTGTAAACATATGCAAGAATAGAAAAAAAAAAGAAAAAAAAAATCTCACACACAACTGCTGCTGTGCGTCACCAAATCTTGACAAAAAACAGAAGAAATTCGCATTACAATAAAACAAGTAGTCAGAGTTGTGACCTTCCTATGGCTCAAATGGACAGTTCTGTGAAACCCGTTGGGGTTTGTTTTTAGCACATGTTGGACTTTTTCCAGCCCTCCAATAAGGACTCTGGTCTCCACGGCAACCCGGATATGGGGTGAGAGTGGCCTTTGTCTGCGGAGCTGTGTTTGGCATCTCCACTTAGCACTAGTTCCTGTTAGAAAACAAAGGAGAGCAGAGCCGAGCACTTTGCGACGGGGGAACAGCTTGGCCAGCCATTTGTCTAATGAGCGATCACTCACACCCTGTTGCAAGGCCATGTGTTAGTTTGAATACAGCTAGTTCCTCACGTACAGAGGGCCTGGTAGCTGTTTTATCACTTACTGATGACTCTGTGTAGCTTGCACACACACACAAACACACGCATCTGAACCCTAAATACACTCTGCAAAAGTTCAACAAAAGAAAAACAGCAAAAGGGAACAGGGTAACCTAATTTTTGGTTCAGACGAGCGCAATGCAAAGATTAAAACAAAGCCTTGAGGGTAAAGCGTGTGACTGTTTGTGTTTTTGTGGAAGCCTCAGATGAAAGAGACATCTTTGAAGATCCAGTGCAAACAACAACTTCATAGAAATAAATCTAAATTAATGTCTTTGCATCAACATCATAGCAAAAAAGATTAATGATGATTTTAGGGTTCTGTATGTATGTGTTGAAGCTTCATGTCCTGTATGTGGTTATTGACATAACTAAGAGACTTATTGTATTGTAGAACTTAGAGGATCATTTTGGTTTAATTTGCTTCATTTTAACTTAATTTTTAAAGGCGAGTTTCACAACAAGGTCCAGTCAGTTGTTGTTTTGGAACATTTAAATGTATTTCACAATCATACTCAACAGAAACCTCAAGTTTTTTCTCATGAGTTTGTTTTGTTAACTACTGTTTATAAAGTGAAGAATGAACTTTAGTCTCAACTATCAACACAATGTGGTTTATGTATTGAGAAAGGTTGTGGGATAAAAACCTCAGAAAGAGCTACTTGATTGATCTTGTGGTTTAATTTTTTGGTGACACAACCTTCCCAAGACAGGACAACAAACATGTCATCAACAGATTAAACAGTCTAGTTATGAGGTAAAAACTGAAAGCAAGCAACCAAAAAGTTAATTAAATGCATCAATGCAAAGGGAACATGTACTATGGTAAGTGGTTTCAACTCAATACATTGCTTGGTTATCATTTTGTATTTTTTCCTCCAACATAAGTTAGCGTTACATGGTCAGGATGCTTGTGTGTGTTTTTTAATAGCAATGTTGCAGTGTTTTTAGGTCTCAGCTACTCATTAGTTGAGTACAATCTTACCAATAGAAATTATGCCCAAAGCTGAGAAAAGAGGACTGAAACTGCAATGAACCTAAATTATCTTTCAAGTCTGTTCTTACTGACACAAAAATGGCTAAAGAATGTGGATATAATCTTACATGTCACTTGCAAATGTAAAACACACATTTGTTTGTCTGGTTGGCTGCTTTTACTGTTATGTGCTATGACTGATTACATCTGATGTGTCTGGGTCTAAACTCCCCTTTAACCTTCCAATCTATACATGTCGGCCACTCAGCCGTGCCTGGAATACTAATGTTATGAATGCCAATGCAAATCAGGGCTTAACAAAGACCAGTGCTGACTTGCTGTGATGGTAAAGGGACAAAAGCACTTGTCTGGCAGTTCGCAGGACCGGCTTCATGCACCGGCTCTCACCAGCACCGTGCCTCCTGTAGACGGCAACAATGGCTTTGCGCCTGTGCTGTCAGCATCTTAGTGAAAAGATTCTGTCAGCAAGCTGATTTAACATGTGTCTGCTGGAGTGGATCAGCTGGATTCAGTGGAAATCATTCATGGCTACACCCCCACTTTACAAAAGGCTGAGGGGGAAACTGAGGGCAGAAATGTGTTTCACACGGGAAAAGGCAGTGGAGATGAAAGTTTTAGCTTTTTCTTCAAGGCCATGTGTGCTTCATTTATACATAGAGTACTGTCATACCATGTGTATCTGCGTGTGCCTCTTCTTTGTTCAGGTGAAGCTGATGACTTCTCTCGGGTTTCTCTCCTCTCCTGTTTTCATGGGCTGTTTGACAGAAGCACAAAAGAAGAAGCAGAGGTCAGGGGCGAGCTAATGAGATAAATAAACAGTGAGGCACCGGCAAGGAGACTGCAAAAAAAAAGTGGCACATTTGTCTGTATGCGTAATTCATTTAAGTGGAATAAGACCGCAAGCTGAAAAAAAAAAAAAAAAAAAAAAAAAATTCTAGGACACTTAAAATGACAGAGTTTGCATTTATTATGTATGAAGCACTTGCTCCCAGCAGTGAGCTAATTTAAGATTGCAACAGCGTTTTATCTGTGTGAATATTTCTCTTCTCAGCTGGAAGGGAAAATTAACAGGAAAAGAATAAAAAAAAAAAAAAACGCACAGTCTTTATAGTAGCAGTCCAGGCCCGTGTCCTGGGCAGGTAAAAATTTAATGTCTGCCTGGAGGTATCAAGATCTATGTACTCTCTCAGTTGGTTAATTATCCTTTATTAGAGGACCCAACACACCAGAGTCTTCTCACAAAGCTTGTGATGTGACCTTGATGAGCGTCTGAACTCATGCATTATTCACAGAAAGTGGAATACCTTCCTTTCTCACCAGACGTTTGCTGGCTTTAACTGTCAGCGTACGATCTGTCTCCTACCAAGTGTGTCTAATGACCATAAATGCTTTAAACTTCTTCCTGCTTCTAAACTGCTTTGCCACAAGTGTCTCCCAGCTGAAAATACCGATGTAGCATTCAGAGCCAATTAAACTGCTGGCATTCCAGCCTCAATGTGCAAAAATAGTCAGGAGCACAGTTTTGACTGACAATACTTTGGAGCCGGTTTCAAAGTGCTGGCACAGACAACTGCAGCATTGAATACGGCGAAGGCTGACTATGGAGGCATGAACAGCATGCGGCTCTTGCAACATTAGGAGGTGAAATACAGGCAGGGTATTCTAATTCTGACAGGGCTTGGGATGGAGAATCTCCCAAGAGTATTCTGGCTGATAGAGCCAGCCACATCATCCCGCCGACACACCATATTGCCAGCAGACATCAGATTCACCAGGACGCAAAACCCAACTGACAATGGCAGCAACACACCCTCCCCCATACAGAACACAGGGCTCTGATTACATCTAGAAAAAGGCAATCAAAGCCCGAGTGAGGTAACGGACAAATCTGAGAAGTGAGGAGATGCACCGGAATGATACACTCCCTTATCAGAGAGCTTTGAATTCAGACGCTACAAAGCAAAAGCTCAAGTAATCAATAGCGTCTCCACAGTGGCTACACATGCAGGAGAAGCCGAAGGATGGAGCTCGTTTCGGAGGAGTCATCGACAAAATATTCACCGTATGGCTTAGCAAATGTACCCTTAAGCAATACAACAGTGTAATCCCTTTCCATTTTGTTTCAGTCTATTACAGCAGCAGCAGATAGGCACATAATCACTATTCTCATGTCTGTAATCTGGTACTGAGCAGCAGAGTGGTTTAAATTTGTCCTGAAGCCTGTTGCAGAGGTAGTCTCTCCTGAACCCCTGTTTAGAGAGCTATTAGCTGGTGAAGAGCAACAGTGGTGAGGGTCTGCATTATTTTTCGGTTTCCATGGAAACATTTTCACGGGAAAGTGGAGCACCAATAGGATCGCAGAGCCTCATTGAATCAGTTATGGGGGTGAGAAGGGAGATCGGCGCAGACGGCTGAGAAAGCACAACAATAGGACGAACCCTCGAGGGAGACTATAAAGGCCAGGCCACTGAGGGTCCAACAAAGCGAGGAACGACTCAACACCGGGAAAAAAGGTTTCATCTACATCCGCTCAATAGCTCTCCTTTTAAATAAATCTCTCTCGCCAACTAGTCATTGACATTTAAGCTCACGAGCACTGTGGGCAATTTAAACATCAAGGCAGTCACTAATTGATTAGCCTCTGCTGATGTTTCAGGCTCTGACAATATTATTGCATCACCACAGAAGCACATTATAAAAACTGCGCTTCCACATACAGTATGTACTGTATGTATTCCCTACAGTCCAGTACCTTAGGGAGATAGCAGGGGAAACTGCAGAAGCCATAAAGCAAGAGGAAGTATGAGGGGGCCCTCAGATTTTCAGAGTACAACTATGATATTCAGGAGCTCGGTACCACTGTTACCAAACTGACAATCTGAAAAGTATATGCACTTTACACAGCCATTGGTTTGCATTGGAGAGTTCATTATATGTCAGGCATCCAAGCCAAAGGACCCAGTTAAGAGACAGGTCCAAAAGTTTCTGTACTAGTTGTATTCTAGGATCTAACTGAGTCCACGTGTAGGTAAGTATAAGACTTCATGCTGCTGCAGAGCTGGTGTTCTGTCTTTAAAGGCTGTTTGCATCAACCATATTTTAGTTTTTGGTCTTCTCAGGTTGGGTTTGACTGTGTCGAGGCCCTCTTTCAATTACACTTTATTTTTTGATAGTTTTTTAAATTACGTCGGGTTCACATTTGTTTTTCAAGCATTGGTTCTGGATTTCGTCAAATATTTTGGACCTCTGCTGCAATGGAAGAGAGTGAGGAAAAACTTCACTGTCAGACTCTTGTTTTTCGTTCTCCACACAACTCCTTTTGTTATCATGTTTTCAGCCTTTTCAGACTTTTCAGCATGTCTTGAAGTGAGGCAGTCATAAACACTTTTGCCTTCAGATGTGATCTTGAGCACACCCCTGACCTTTCTACTTATTGGCTGGGGACTAGTCATATGTTTTTTCTCTTTGCCTCCAAAAGTCAGCTTATCCTGCCAATCAGTTCAGCAACCTTGACTGAGAAGTCAGAGGTCAGAGAACAGCAGGGGGTTTGATCAGCGACACTTCCTCTGGGGACAGGAAGTTGACAGGAAAACAAGAGAGGAAGTGACAATTCTTCCATCCACAGCTCCCAGCTGGGGTTTGACCTCCATTTCTCAGCAGTGTTGACAAAAGCAAACCTCTGAGCTGTAAAGGAAACCTCAAATTTAATGATATTGACCTCTGGGAGCTTTCAAGTCCTCAATCAAACCTTTATCAACAAACCTAATAAAAGGGGGAAAAAATCTACAATGCTGGATGTCAACCGTCACTGGTCATCTCCAAGATAAAATTCTGACAGAGTACTTATACATCACGTGATAATATTATAGCAGTGAGTAAGAGGGCAATTGCCAGCAGTCATATATCTCCAGAATGGCCGCTTTAATGAGGGTGATACTGAGGCAGAATTATCGCCTTACCCATCTGGATTTATTGATCTAACAGTGTGAGTCAACCACCAGAGATAAAGATAAACCAGCATGATGGAGAAACAATCCCCACTCTGATCAGAGGGCATCGCTCAATTAATCACTCCTGCTGTCCTCTTTGGCTTCAGCTAACCCAGTGTCTTCATTGTTCTCCGCGCAACAGTAGGTGATCTCCTGTTTTTGAACAGCAGGCAAGAACGTATTCGCTCATTCGCAGCACACAATTATTCCAGCTAAAGACGCAGAATGAACTCATTACACAGTCATCTATTTTCTCAGTGTTAATTGTTTGGGCTAAATGGAAACCTGATAAGAATGCAGCCCCCTGGAAATATGCTTGGAGGGTGCTATTTTGATGCTGATGAAAGCCGACACCATGTCCACCTCTTCAGCAAGTCAACAGCAAACATTAGCCAGGCCTTTTCTCTTTGTAGCAGCTTCCTGAGGCAGCAGCCCGTATCTTTCACCTCTACAAAGATGCCCTCATCAAAGAACAGAGAGGAGCGTCTGACACCGAGGCTTTCAAACATCTGCAGCCTGCTTTCATGATTTCACATCACCAAATTCTCTCTGGTGACACAGTGATAAAGAACAGCAGCTGAGCTACTTGTTGTTTTTCTTTAACCCCTGCCTGTCTAACTTAACTAGCCAACTCATACACAACCACACTTTTACCCTACTTCCCAGGCCCCAAAGGTTTGCCCCCCCGTCTCGAAGGAGCCAGGGGCCTAGGGGGCATCACAATGCCCCTTTGAAGTCGAGCGATTAAAGAGGAAAGACCTGTCGAATTGGGATGATGGGGCTAAGGTTGGGAGGGGGGAGAGGCTCAGTTCGAAGGACAGGAAAGGCTGTGAATACTGAGAGTTTTGCGCCCCATGGGAGACAATTAAGAGCAAGGTTTTCTTTTTTTTAGGGAGGGTTACAAAAAACACTGAGGATACCAGCAGCGCAGCCTTTCAAGCCAAGGTAAGAGTTCATTACTACACACACTGAAGTCTAACCAGTTGTATGCCAATCCCCCGCCCCACCCCCCACCCCCTACCCCACCCACAAGCCCTGCGAGCTGTCGAGCAGCCACATGATAACCATTTCCACCCCAGTCGAATCCTAAAGCCGGTTAAAGCTTGAGAATCACACAGCTTACAGCTCAAAGAGATTCCAACCGGAGAGAGGATTGAGATGAGAAAGTTTGCTCAGAGTCGTCCCTCAGGATGTTTTCCTCAGCTGAAACATTACGAGCGCACAAAAGACAACACACAGATTTGTAGTCGAATCAGATTAGGAGGTCGACGGTGCAATGAAATGCATTTATGATTTTATGATATGACTAGAGCTGCAACACTCAGCTGTTTACATTATTAAATAATGAGTCAACAATAACTGATAAGTAAATTTATGTTTTTCATTTTCTACTTAAACATATGATGTTAACTTTTCTGAGCAATGTTAAATGTAAAATTATGTGGCCTCTTTTGTCCTGTAACTCAAACTAGACACTTGAAAATGTGACATCAACACATTTGGAGACCATTTCTAGGTCTCGTTATAGCTTGCTAAAGTAAAATAGAGCAGAACAGCTTCTGTATATTTGTTGAATTTCTGTTTCTGGTAATTCAGCGCGACCACTTTGGAAAAAGTCCTTAGCAGAGGGAACTGTCCTGTAATGTTACCTGAAATGATAAATATCTGCCTTGATCATCTGTCTGTTTAATGCTCATGAAACTCTTTAGTGTGCTGACAAACAATGTGGAAACATCTCAAAGCAGAAGATATGCAAGAACTGGAAACAGACGTTTTGCTCAGTGGGACCAGATGCAATTTATTCTAATAATTAAAACCAGCAGTGGGCATTTGAGATTGGACTTTTCCCTCCATGAAATAGCTTTTTTGCTCAGATGCCTGAAAAGTTTTGCCAAAGCAGTGACGTTTGGTGTTTGCTCAGCTGAATTTTGCTCCATGACCCAAAGTTTTGACACAACTAATATTAGATTAATAAATAAATCTCTTTAAAGATAATATATCTAAGTAAGCGCAAGGAGACACTTGGATTGCTGCTTTTTAGTTACAACATCAATTCAGCCCAAAACCAGAAGGTCTGATTCCTCCTGCTGATTTTTTTTCAGCGCATATGTAGCCTCAGTGAGCTCCACCAGCACAGCTTACAACTTTCTTTGCACACAATTCTGATATTTAGAGCATCCATCATCGATTGATTGATTTGAGAACAAATGTGATCATTTTGCATGTCTGAGGCATAGAATTGTTGTTTTAACCCACAGTCAGACAAGGTAAAACAACACAGTGAAGGACTTACTGAGACAACACACCGACTTCCTTTGCTCATGAGCACAAACTCGTGGGTCACGTTACAAAACAAAAGTATAAACAAACATGGAGGAAAATGGCAGGACAGCTGCCCAGTTTGTTTCAAAGGCCCGGTGGCGTTTTGAATTTCTCAACTCAAGCTGACTGTTGCTGTATTTCAGCCCGACTCTGCCTCAAAACTCACTTTGAGGTAAGCGGAGAAGAAAACGAGAGGAAGCAACCTATTGCTCAATCTGGACAAAAGGCTCCAAAAAAACACACACACACACAAACACAAGCACACATTTATGTTTTCTGCAATGTTTTACAGCAGTTGTGGGCCATCAAAACAGGGTGAAATTTTATGCACAACAAAATGTCTGTTTAAAGATTGCGACTATTTAGTCCATTAAAGATTAACTAAATTATGACAAGATTAAATGTGCAGAGATCAGGGGGCTTAAAAAACCTCTGCCTGAACATTTACTGCAGGAAACCCTGTGGGTTTATTATTTAACAGCCTCCTCACAGAGTAGTGGTATACATGATTAATCAACTGAGGTGTCCTCGTATTTTAAAAGTATCCAGAAAACAATTTCATATTGAGAGTAAATACAAGAAAAGTGTAAAAAATGAAAACATTGCAGTAGATATGGAGCAAGAGCCTTTATAATCAATAATATATCAGTTGGTCCCTGATGATCGCAGCATTGCATCTAACCAGTTGAATGCATGGAGACCTTTTAAAAAGATATGATATTTTGAATTTATACAGGCAATTATATGCACAAAAAATCTATTCCTTCTGCCCCAAATATTTGTTGTGTGATAAAGTGAGTCTAATTTATTATTCCTATCCAACACAAATACAATATAATAAGCTAATAACATTAACTTGGAGCTTGTTTCCATACAACCCACAAACACAAGCATACACTGACTGTAGGATCCTGAAGCCTAAACTAGCCTTGTTAAGAGTTTGTATTCAAGAGCACTTAGGAGTAACTGAGGTAACAGTTTAATGCAAACATTGTTCGACTGGAGCTGAACAGTATTAGTGCTCCATTTAAATGCACAAAGCAGTGCTTCATTACAAGACTGAAAGGCAGCATGCATGGATTATATGAGCTGCAAAGAAAATCAGTATGCAACAGCACTTAATAATAAAGTCGCTGCAAACAGAGAGATGGCAGTTTGCATTTTTGTGGATTTTGCAGGGGGCTGTACAGAAGCAGCAGGGCAGGTGTCCCACTGGGTTATGAGAGCCAGAAGCTTTGCATCTGGATCATTTCCTCAGCCCACAGGGGCTCCACACTGCGACCTCCCCATAAAGCTGCACATGTGCCAAAGAACCCAAAATCCCTCTGAATCCTTCATGTGTGTCGGCCTGTAAATGTGGCAGTGGTCACTGCAGGCTACAAGCTGTGACAAGCGCAACAATACAATATAGAGGAAGCAGTGAAAAAGGCTCATGCGTTTTGTCTCTCACACTGTCAAATATGCTCACACTAATGGCCAAGTAGCTAAAAATTTGTGTCGGCGTGAGGTGGCAAAATAATGTTTTTATCACTGGTGTTGTTAAGCAGAGGAGGTTGAGGCTAAGTCAGGAAAATAAAAGTAACAGATGAAACAAAACGGAGTAAGTGAGACTTCTGTTCACTCCAAAAAACCATAAGACACACCTCTTTCTATGTAGGTTTACTCTAAACTTGATACTTCCAGGACAAGTAGTTGACGTATATCCTTTGAGGAGAGATCCTGCCAGTGTGCGAGCCCCAAGAGAAAGCCAGGAGGGACTGAATGTGGAAAAAGATGATTGGACATTTTCCACGGTACAATCTTGTGAAAATGCAGGAGCACTTTAAAAGGCATTCTTTCGACAGGACGAGGGAGCCACAAGTGGGGAGACGTCGGGAGAAATCATGCTTGGCTCAACACAAAAAGCACTCAGAGAAATGAGATTTAATCTGCTGAGTTTGGAGTGTATCAGCCAGATGTAAACAGGCAGTACCAGCTGTGAGAAAGATAACTTCCACAACCCCGCTGCTTGGAAAAGTATTGCATGAAACATCAAACATTACAAATGACAGAACAGTCTGCAAATGAGGATATTTAAAGGGCAAAATAAAACTTTCACAAGTGGGGAACATCACAGCTGTGGGAATCAGAGGGTTAAGGTTAACCGGCCAGAGTGAAACACTTTCACTCTGAGAACACTCTGCCTTCAGGCCTGAGCTGTGGGAAAGGGAGTTTATGCAATTACATCACATTGATTTATGGGGGGGGACAGGAAAGATGGGGAAAGGATGGAAAACTGAGCCGCTTGGAGGTGGTCCAAGATTGGGTCCCTAAAGAAACACAAGTCAATAGGTTTACACCACAAAACATGATGGATCTGAGACAATTGTGTGGGGATGGATGTGGTCAGAGAACCACTGGCAACACTGAGGGGTCAAACCATCTCAAACGACTGGTTTTGATTTAAGACTAAAAACACACTAAACTATGAAAACAGCCGTAACTCTGAAACAGAAGCTTCTCGATGAACCTGCTCACGAAGCACGAACAAGTTCGGAATTGTAAAAACACCACTTTACATTCTCTCAACTCGGGGGAACTGATGACAGCCGTCTTACTCGAGCAGATGCTGCTGATGCTGTGCTGAGTATTAATTGGGGGTAGTGATGAAATTGTGAGTAATGCAGCGGAGCGTGCACTGCAGCGTTAGTTGGAAAAGCATATCTCCCATCAGCCCACTGCAACCTAACATTTATAAATAAACAGCCCGTTTAGTGCTCTCCACTACTGTAACAGCACCACAGGAGGGACTCTGCTTATTTAGGTATTTGCATGTGACTAAAAAAGTACCAAAAGAAATCTTACTTCCACTTGTGGATGTATTTTGTGACTAAAAAAGTACCAAAATAAATCTTACTTCCACTTGTGGATGTATTTTGCATGGATTTGCACGTGCAGCATGTCTGTGAGCTGAAGCTGAGCGGCTGTGTGACTGAAGTGCTAATCACCTGTAGAGTTAACTAAAGCAGCATTTGTCCATTTTTCACAGATGAATGTTGCAGACTGTTGAAAGAATTCTCATGCAAAAAGATAGCATCGCTTCTGTCATACAGTCTTTGAAAAAAAAATCCAGAAACTTAATATGAAAAGACACAACAAAGCAAAAAAAGTAGAACTCATTAATTTCAACTGCATGAGACCTCTTTTAGTACCAGCATATGAACAAAGCAGGTGGAGATTACATATGACATTCAGTATAACAAGCCGCGGAGCTACAGTTGGAGATATTAAACTGTGTGTTTTTTTTGTTTTGCTTAAGTTTGCAAAATATCCAACTGTCTGCAAATTCTCAAGCTTCTTGGAAACACGACAAACCTTTGATTCAGGCCAAAAGCAACAAAGAAATTCACATACACGGAAAAGCCAGACAAATGTTTGAAGGAGGTGTTTTGAAAGCCTGCAGAATAGGCTGGATTATCAAGGGTGAGGTGGACGGTTGCTCTGGAGATGTTCTGAGGATAAAAAAAAATAAATAAATAAGGCTGGACATCTGTTCGTTATTACTTAAAAAAAAAAAAAAAGCAGGTTGTGCAATTCCAACCTGCCTGCAGAAATAAGCGAAAGTGGTTTTGGTAATTGCTCACAACATTGGCTTTCTCCTCCTCCCATTGTTTCTCAGTTCATCATTTTAATGTGGTGAGATCAAGTAAGATCGTATCAGGTTATTGACTGGTGTAAAATTTTATTTAAGTATCGAAGAAAGTAATCCGAAAGCTGTTTTTTATCTATGTGAAATGCTGTTTTGTCATCTGTCCAATTAATGTGCCAGCTTGGAGCCACCAGCTGAGCCAAAGAACCCCTACGCCTCCAGGGGTCTTCTGAGACACCCACAAAATTACTTTGGCTTCAACATTAATGCTGAGGCATTTCGCATGGGATCGGACTCCTGCCAAGTGTTATCGGGAAACATGATCTGTTCTCTTTCTGCAGGGTGCAAACTCTTGGAGAAATGCCTGAGCTGTCTGTTTTTTTCCTCAAAACACTTGGGCAGTTTTGAGCGTCAAACCCAGGTGGTCAAGATTAGGTTGGATGACTTTACTGCCGGCCTGGCGTTCAGACGTGGGAACAGGTGACAAATCAGCAGGAAGCCATCCAAGATCACCTGATGTTCGACTAAAAAAAATCAAAAAAAAAAAAATCCCTAAGAGCATCTGCACTTCTTTTTTTAAACACTTAAATGAATGAACACTGCAGCCAATTTAATTTCACGTACTGGAGACACCTGCCGTGCCTGTGCTATCTCTGACAGACACATGTGAAGGTGATTCCTGGGTTCTGCACTTAGAGACGGTAGGACTGAAATACATTTTTGTATTAAAAAAAAAAAAAAAAAAAATCAAACTCCTTTAAAATACATCAAATGGTTAAACAGTGTCTGGCCTTCCTATGCTGTGGATTCTCCTTTTTTCCCAAAGCTTCAAAAGAAAAGAAGATGAGGCGAGGTGAGGATTAGGGGAAAAGGAATTATGCGTCATGGTGTGTTTGTGTTTACCCTAATAACTATTAGTGAAGAAATTATACTGCAAAGAAAATACCCCCTCTTATCTATTTTTGCTCTTTTCTTCTTAAAAAAACTCGGCTTCTTAAGCATTTCTTGTAGTAGTTGATCCACTGAGTTTATAAAATGCAGCACATTCCCCTCACAGTAATGGCAGTGTGGTCTCCTTGTGGCCGTAACACATCGGCAGGCATTGACCGACTGTTTGCCCAGAGGACAGAGCCTGTGTTTTAACGCAGTGACCCGTGAACGTTGTCTCGAGGAGCGTGCTTCTAAAGTGGTGGTGGGCTAAAAATTTCATAAAGCACCATCAAAAAATCATGAGGCTTCGAGGCGCTTGGTCTTTGCTGTCTAATTGTTTTCCCCCTCTGAGGAGTAAAAATAACCGTCTACAACATGTACGTTTGATCTGCTGTTAAAAGGCAAAGGCCATTATTCAGTCAGACATGCAGAGGTTGTTCAGACAAGTTATTTCATCACTGTTAAAAGAAAGAAAGTTATCCAAGAACCATCACTGCAAACCCCTCAGGAAACCAGGTGGATGCCTGGTTGCTTGAATGACCTAAATTGGCTTTAAGTCTACATTGTTAGCAGGGTTAGCACCCCTTTGTGTTAAATGTGGTTGAATGGTGTGATTGTGGGGCAATTAAACAGAATGGCACTGGAAAAAACCTCAGCAGAAAAACCCTGCAAAAAAAGGAAAACCTGTATCACACTCTAATGCAAGAGGACTGTATGTGGTGACATACCATTATCACACAAGCAAAGCAAACCACATGAGAGGCTCCAAACGCAAACAGACAGATGGCCGTCACCTCCGCTGCTGCTAGTTTATAAGCCCTAAAGATTTTCACTTCCCGTTCCTTAACAAGCTGAAATGAAACACAAGCGTCTTTCTCTGAGGCTTGTGATCCTGGCAGGAGAGACATCATTAGCCTCCCCTTCCCCCAAGTTTCCCCAGGTAGAAGTTGGAGCCTGCTGTGCATTTTTTTTTTCTAAATCAAACACTGACCTGTCCCCCTGATGCTGTGGAGGCTGACAAAGAGCCCATATGTCTGATGGACCTGTGGCAAGTCTCGCCCTGTGGGAGGGACTGTAACACTGCTGTTATTCCACAGCAGCCACAGGGAGCAGCGTCGTGGACAAGGTGTGTGGGCTTCAAAGGCAGCAAACAGCAGCTTGCCTCGCAGAAGGATAAAAAGCTGGAGCTTTTTTTTTTTTTTAAAGCTTCTTGCTTTATTGGCATGATATTTATATACAAATGCACCTAATCAGATTGGAAGAAGAGAGATGGAGAATCACATTAACCCAGTTACGTCTTCTGAAGTTTACAAGATTCAGGTTAAAACAAAGAAATCTGTGCTTAGCTCAGGTTTTTCTCCTCCAATGTTTACAAGTTGGATGCAAAAAAAGCATTTAGCCTAGATTCAAGCAGATATTAGATACAAGTAAAGTAAATATATAACAACCCCATTTCCAGTTGAGTACAGCCAGCAGCACCCAGGCTGCAGGGGTGTGTGTGTGTGTGTGTGTGTGTGTGTGTGTGTGTGTGTGTGTGTGAGTGTGTGTGTGGGAGAGCTTCATGTACAGTTGTGTATTTGAGGTTTGTACGGTTATCACCAACTGGAACGGCAAAGTGTTATTAGCAGACTGAGATGCAAAACCAAATCACGCTCAAAATAAATCTCTTAGGAGGTACTCTATAATTCAGCCACACTGGAAAAAACCGAGACAGCAAACAAGACTACGTCATTCTGATACAGACCAGCAGTCCTCCTGGACTCCATGAATCAAATGCAACAGCTCCAGCTCGACTACATTTCACTTTCCATCATCATCTAAACAGGAATAAAAGTCAGTTAATGAGCTAACATCCAGCTCCAACACCTGACATGCATTTGATTTGTTAAAAACGATAATGGGCTAATTATCTAGGTCATCATTACCAACCTACTGTCCATCCCTACGATAATTTGAGCGCTCTAAATTACCAAATCAATTTGCGGTTTGTTATTTTTTTGGGGAGCAACAATTATCATATCACATTATACTGTGTAGCCCATCGCCTGTGATTAAAAATAAACAGGATATTTAAAGGGGCTCATATCCCTCGTAGGCAGAGGATATAAAAATGCAGAACTGAACATGTAATAAAATAGGACACATTAAAGAAAAGCCCCAAATGACTAATGAGGGCATTCTTGTAAAGCTATAGTCTGCTGTTCCAGAAACTTGGATGGAAAGAGCAGGAGCACTCGAGGAGGAAAGCTTAGGAATACAGCAGGGGAGAAAGAGGAGAGAGGGGTGGAGTAGAGGAGGGCTGGGGCATGGTTGTGGCTGGGGCAACTGAAAAGAGAAAGACCAGAAGCTGGGAGAGAGTCCCGTTTCATCAGAAAAATGCCTGAGTCAGGAGACGAGAGAACCATTAGGCCCAATGAGTCACAGGGAGAGGCTGTAAAAACAGATCTGGGCTGAGTCTCGGCTCAAAGGACCATCCCCAAACATTAGCCAAAGACGAGCCGAACAGTGGCACAAAATTCAACACAATATGTTTATACACCAGAGGTGTGTCTCCTCATCAGCGAAGCCCGATGTTATATAAACATCTGTAAAAGCACATCTCTGAGGATTTTCGCAGAAAAAGGTTTTCATGGTTCACCATGGATCAGTGGTTTGCGAAAGTCTGTGTCTAACAATAATATCAATTTTTGCTGATTATTTGTTTAGAAACCAGTGATTGCAGTCTCTCAAAGTGCTAAGTGACATCTGCCTAGTGTGTGTTTTGTTTGACCGGCAGTCAAAACTCAAAGAGATTCAATTCCCCGCTGTTTAAAACAAAGGAAAAGTAAAATCTAAGCAAAGCTGGAATTACAACATCTTTGGCTTTTGCTTGTAAAACTCAGAAACACTTGAAACCCTCGAAGATGATATTAATTAGCTAGCAGCAACAACATGTGCTGTACAAGAGTCAAACAAATAAAATGTGTTGAAACGAGAACACTGAATCAGAACTGGACGTGTTGACAATGCTCCAAAAATCTGTAAAAGGACTGAAGAAAACAGCATCTCTGAAAGAAAGTTCCTCAGATTTCCCTCCTGTTGTTCTGATACCAACTTCAAGTGCTGCCAAAAATGCTGGATCTGGTATCAGGGAGTACATGAGTCAATGCACTGATCAGATACCATGTACTTTATGAATTTAAAAACAAAACCCTGCCTGTTCTTGGCAGCGTCCTGTACACAGCTTAACAGTTTTTTCACCACACAAGTGTCAAATATCTGTAAAATTCAAGTGACTTGTGTAACTTTGAGCACATCTGTAACATAACATCCATAGAGGGTTAGTTAAGGTGGTGTATTCACCACTGAGAAGGAGAAAATGGCATCAGAAAACCTCTATTTGCTTCCATTTGGGAGGAGAAGTATGTTCCAGCCCTGACATGGAGTCTATTTACATTAGGCACTCTGAAAATACTGACAACAACGATTTTCTTTATCCACCACACACTTTCTGTCCCACAGTGATCCACAAACGATGCACAATCCTGCATTTGTGTTAAAAAAAAAAAACCTCCTTTATTAAAATCCTTAACAGGAACCAAGCAATTAATGTAAGAAAAGGAGGAGTGAGTCTCACAAGAGTTCTTTATCTATACCACTGGCACTAAACATCATCTATAATGAAAAGTTCCAGTGTCAGGCAGCAAGTGTGGAAAACAATCACACAGCCATGAAATGAACTCTTCCTCCCTGGCGCTACTTGATTAGCACTCAGCTTCCTCGTGCCCAGTTGGCAAACGGTGAACCCAATGTGAGTCAACCCAGCCCTATTGTGTTAACTTTGGAAAGAACCAGTCATTCATCCTGCACACCAAAAACAAACAGCTCCATTTCACACACATAAATCACAAAGATGTGTGATGCCATGTCGTATATTTTGTTTGATGTTCTTTCAGTCAGCAATGTGTTTAAACTTGAGCATCATTCAGTGGATCAGAGTTGTGCTCCAGTCTCTCTGAAGCCGGGCAGGTAATCTCCCCGCACGTTAGCCCTGTGTCACATACCTATCAGCCAGAAACCCCGGCCAGCCTAAGCCCCTCTCTGAGCTTCGACTACATCTGGGGGGATAAAAAGAGCACAAGGTGATGAGGAAACCTTCCAGCAAAGGCGTAGGGGTTTACTGAGCGTCCTCGCTCTGTGTAATGACCAGCGGGTCTTCGCCGGCAGCCTTTAATGGACACCTGAGTGACACGGTTTATTAGTTCTGAAAAACATCACCTGGAGGAAAAGATGGCTGGGGGGGATTTCGAGATAGATGTGATTTGAGCATCTCTGAGTGAGTGTACCCTCAACTAAGCGCCTACCGAGCTGTGAGCCCGTTGGAGAGCCTGCTATCTGCCGAGCCCAGCTTGTCAAATACATACCTTTTACCTCATTACCTGCTCAGCACTGCCATTATTGAGGGAAATGGGGCAAACGCAAGATAAGCACAAAGAATTCTTGGGTTGAGCACAAACAGCCGGCCTGCTTCCTCCTGATAAAAAGGAAGTGTCTGCAGAAGAGAGGCCCCTAAGCTTCCTGCTCTCAGTGAACTCCGCGGCTGCCAGCTGCCCCACCATTAGGTCACTCACTTCCTGGCCCATTTAGAGACACGCAAGGGCCAAAGGAATGCATGAATGTGTGAATTTTACTGGATTATGCAGCATTTTCTCTTGTGTTCACACAGGAAAGTAACCAAAAGCAAATCTAAAGCTGGATTTATACTCCACACAAGGGGGTTAACTTGAGCTCCACCATAAATACCTACAGCTGAGATTTTTATTTATAGTTTATAGTAACACTTTGTCTTAAGCCTGACATATTTGGCATTTATGGGCCATATATAAACAATCAAGAAATAGTTTATAACATACTATAAGGTGGTCGAAAACATATAAATAAGTCTTTTATCACCTTTTTTTAATGTGGTTGATATCAAAGTTGTATTTAAATCTCTCTTTTCTAGTATCAGTATTTGAAAAATCCTAATTAACACACCGCTTATAAATGATAAAAGTGGCAGGTTACAGTAAATGTGTTCATGTAACTTCATGACAGAGGGACACAATCATGGTGAGCCTCGGTTTCTAGTGGAGAAGTCTTCTCTAGTTGTACTACAGAAAAGGGGGAGATAGAAACAATCTCCAGCAGCATCAGAGACTTGTAAGAGAAAACATAATTAGCTTGAGCTAATTAAGTTTAGGTTCGAATCAAGCCCTAACTAAATTTGCAGAAAACCGTAAAAAGATAAATGCAATATATTGTGCTCCTCCATCCAGTGCAAATTTTAGGAGCTGAGTGCATCGAGATAAAGGAGGCACCATGAAAAGATTCAAACGATGAAACCCCAAAAGTGGCAGCATTTCTGAGGAGGCACATGTCGGCAATGGTGTGTAGATG
>JAQNCA010000028.1:17174616-17185035 GCA_029783725.1 Acanthurus tractus
AGGTGAAAATAAATTTAAAATTAGGAATGACTGTATTCATAATGCCAGATTAATCTCTATGGACGGGACAGGATCTCAACTGTCCGATCGTCTTTAACAGATCAGTCGCTGACAGCGTGAGCAAACTTCCATGTTCCTGTCAGCGTATTTATTTGATCAGAAAAACAAGGATTAAAAAATAATTATCAAAAAAATGAACCCTGAGCCAAGAGTTCCATCTCCTCACTGCTGAAGCACCTTTCTTAGTTTAATATCAATATCAACAAGCTCAATATCACAATAGTTTAATATCAACAAGCGGCTGAAAGAAAAACAGTCGGTCAACCATTAATTACCATATATATATATTATTCACAAAAAGAATTTAATTTTTAGGTGTGTGCGTTTGTGCCTGCGTGCGTCCCTGCGTATGTGCACGTTTGCCTGTGCAGGCGAAAATATATTGTAGAAATAGAAATGACAAAATGTGGAAATGTTTGCTTTCTAAACGATGTGACTTAAGGGGGGATCAGCTGAGAGCTGTCTGGCACAAAACATTCATTGAGCGTTGTCCCCGTCCGACCGAATAAACGAACAAACGAATGAACGAATGAATGAATGAAAAAATAAATCCTTGTAGTTCAGCCTTTTTGTGCTGGGTGTACGATACCAATGCACCCGCGCCACCGGCGCACGGCGGGACCATGGAATGAAAGCGGATTCTCCCATTGGTTCATTCATTTTTGGCCAGAGAAAGACCTATGAATTGATGAGATGATTCTACCCAGCTGATTGGACTACCGGCTTTGCGCCAGTGGCGCAGAGCAGGATTCCTCTGCTGCTCCTGGATCAAGGTGGCAAAGGTTGACCTGGAAACTCCCCAATTAATTTTTGACTTTCCACGCCCAATGCGCCACTGGCGAGCGGCGCAAAGGGTTAGGGCCCTAGGTCTCTCTGAATTTAAGAAAATACACCTACCATCACCTCTTAAAGTCGCTGATCAATACATTATATCTTGTATGACAGATAAAAATGAGACAAAGACAAAAGTGCAAAATAAAAAAAACTATGTTAGCTTCCTCATTATGCTAGCAATCTGCACAATATAAAGCTACGTGGCTAACCATCTCTTGACTCTGTAGCTTTATATTGTGCAGATTATCCTTTGATCAAACGTGCTCTAACTGGTTAATTTAGCTTTTGTTCCCATTATTACAAAATTCTGACTACGTCAGCTGATAACTGTCAAACCAGTACTGTTTGTTGATTTATCAGTTATTTCTTTATTAATCAGTTCTTCCTTTTTATGAGACATATTTGTAACAACAATAGTGGCATCATCACATACTTGATTTGTCTGGCTTAAAACCCCTAAAAGCAAAAATCTTCTATCGAAACTTATACAAAAACAAACAAAAAAGCAAAACCAGCTAAGCTTCACATTTATGAAGCTCAAATGACTGAGTGGCTAACTAATTAACCAATTATCCAGCATATATCGATACTTTTTCTTCTTGGTTGACTTATCGTTTAATTAAACTGTTACAGCACTAAAACATTAAAGCATCCAGTACTTCTAATATACTGCAGCACCAAGACTCTGCAACATGGAGTAGGCTATTCAGATTTGGAGGATCACTAGAGATGAGTGAGATTTAATGTGTGTAAACACAATAAAAACCCTGTTTCTGCATTACATGAAATACTTAAATTAAAACCCTTACTGTATAACCTTGTGAGATTGCCTGAGAGATGCACTTGTGCCCCACACATGAGCACAGAGAGTCACAAATGTCTGACACAGACCACTTCATCAGCTCATGTCTGTGTTCGCCACAGGCCACCGGTTCCCCTCCACCGTGAAAATATCCTGCAAACCATATAAATATTTATGTCCATTAATAGTAAAGAGGCAGCACGAGTAGATGCATAATGCTCTGTGCTGGTCTTATTTTCATAGGAGATGCACTCCAAGCGCCACGACGTCTCTGTCGCCATGACAACCGAGTTCAGCAGGCGAGCCAAGCAGGACTTGGCCTCGTCAGTCTGCTCAGACAAAAGTGGCATGATTCTCACAGAGAGGGGAAACAATGCGCACATTAAGTGTGCTCCAGCAGCATTATGCATGTTAATAATAACTTGGAGTTACTTAAACATCACAAGGACACAAGTTGTAGCAGGAGAGAGGGAGCGAGAGCGAACAACACACACTTCGACGCTGCCTCTGTGAACAGGCTGCACCACTGATGTCACAATGTGGATATGGACATGATTAGATGATCTCAGGCCAGTTCTAGACATTGTTACCAAACAGCAGAAGCCACAGAATACTTTGACCATATAAAGATGTGGACTCTTATGAGGAAAGCAGATGTGAGGAATTACTAGCTATCACATTCACATTCCACAGAGCAATGTGTGCAAGTCCAAGTCCAAAATATTGCCTTAACAAGGAGACAGAGATTTATTGTTCTCTTGCTGTCAGATGTTAGTCGACGTGGGAATTCAGAGAGAATCACTGTACATATGAACACATTTACTTAGATAAACAAACAAATAATTTCATTTCCTAAAGCACTTTTTTTTCCCATCCCTCTCATGCACACACATGCTGTTCTTGGTGCTCTGGGCTTCACCCTGTCAGAGCATTGAAGTTTTTGTGATCACAAACATGATTTCTCTCTGCACTGACATCTCCTCTGGGAGCAGCGACGTTTGTGGGGTTGAAGATGGATGTAGCATGAGGGGGGGGCGGTCTGTCCAGCTCCAGCTGGTGGATGAGAACCAAATGAAAGACAGGAAGCACAGATAAAGCTGATGCGTGTGTCAGAAAACAGAAGCAGAGTGATACTGGAATGTGTGTTGAACACAGCAGCTCCACGAGGGATTAGGAGGCCGAGCAGCAGGAGCGATTTGCTCCAGAAAGCTTACTGACTTTCTGCTTTCAAGGTAGCACAGCTTTCATTTCCAGACCCGGCATGCATACACGCTCAGGCTTTAAGTGCATTCTGCAAGATTAACAAGGAAGTTTGCTCATTGTGTGAATAAAATATCTTCCTCCAGAAGAGGCAGCTGGAAAAGTTGAGTTTTTCCTGATTAAAAAAGCTGGTGAGGTGAGGGTTTACATCATACTGTTATCGTCATTTTTTCCCATGAGGAGAGACTTCCTCTGTAATGACAAGGCTCTGTCCCACAAGCTGTCCTCGAAGACTTCACTTTTTAGCAGAGTTGACTTTTAGAGTCAAAACAAGTTAATTTGACAGCACTTTTTGAGCACAAAGGGCAACTGAAAGCACTTCTCATAAGTCAAATAAATGCATTTGAAAAACACAGAAGAGAAAACAGTAACCTCAAGTAGTATGACAGTGACAACAGCAACTGTTTGTCAAGGAATTGATATGTCAATCAAAGACAAAGGAAACTGCAGACTTTTAAAGTTGGACTTTAAAACGGCTCAGAAGTTTGTTTGTTTGTGTGTAGTGCAGTAACTGAATGCAGCATCTTTATGTCTTTGCATTAAAACTCCTCTAGTTGAATGCTTCCTACAGATATAAAGGGCCTGGACTTGATTTATGCTCCTTAAGCAAATTAAAAATGTTTCTTGGCCTGAGACCAATGAAGTCATTTATAAACTAGCAGCAGCTGTGTAAAATATGTTCTATGAACTACATGGAAGCTGGTGTAAAGATGTAAAGGTAATTCTGCTTTATTACGGCTCCCCAAAAGTGAAGAAGGCTGCAACCAAAGCTGCTGAGCATGTTATCACGACTCAGGTTTTATTTTTATAGTTTTAGATGTCTGTTCTAATTTTAGAATGTCAGAGTAATATTGTACCCACCAAAATAATTGCTTAGATCTGGGATCACAACCACATCTACTACCACAGAGTTCATCAGGGTGGAGAAAAAGCTGCAGACAGTCATACAAGTTCAGCAAGATTACTTGAAGCACTCTATTAAAGAGGTAAAACCAACAGGCAGTAATGTCTAAAACAGTGTCTAAAACCTTCACACAATTACAGTAAGGCCAAGTTGATCCAGTAATTGTGATTAATGTTCATAACAGACAGCCTTGGTTTTTAATATCACAGTTTGCGTCGGTTTCTCCTCTAAATAAGTTTTACCAACCAGCCACCATGTTCCCGTGCGAGCACCATGATGTTACTGCTGATAGTAATGATGACCAAAACTATAAAGATAACACTCAAGCGGCAATAGGGAGGAATTTCTTTCTTTACGAACAGGAATAATGTGCTCTGCTCTCCTGCTCTTTGTTAAAACGGTGGCAGCATTATTCTGAATGTGATGAGACTCTTTGGATGTCTTTTTTTCAGAGTTGCAGTTGTTCAACCTGATGAAAATAAAAGCCTTTATGAGCTTTTATGGACATAAAACTTTCTTCATACTTGTAAACACCGTCCGCTGGAAATATTTGCCTGCCATTTAACGTTGCTTTGTACTGTCTTTGCAATAGAGGTGACATTGTTTGTTCAAGCTGCCACCCCCAACACTCCCCCCTCCTCCCTGAGTGTGAGTGGGAGACAGAGAGACCCCACATGGAGACAAAAAGAAGGGGGGTTTGGACAAAGACTGGCCTGCCTGCAGTGACAGCAGGACGTTCCCATACACAAACACACACCAACCCACTGTGTCCCACTGATATCCCCCCCAAAAAACAGCCTGAACCCCAGGGAGCTGAAGAGGAGAGGGGGGCAGAGGGTGGGTTTTTATAGGGTGGGGTCTCAGCTGTGCCTGAGGACAGTGAGACAGCAAAAATCCAGGACAACACACACACACACACACACACACACACACACTTATAAATACACACACACATACACAGACATGCCGCTCGCTGTTATTAATACAGGTCGTCAATTAGGCTTGACCCAGAAAGCCTGTCTGCACGAAGGCTTCACAACGAGCTGAAACAGACTGACAGGGCTCCAAAACCCTCCACTCCGCTCACTGTCTAAAAGCCTGGATTAACTCACACACATGTAAACACAAACAGCAATGAGGCAAAGTACATGCAGACAGAAAATGCCACTTAAAAAAAAAACCTCTTCAACCTCAAGACTGGCTTACAGATGCAGCCACATGCAGATAAAAAACAAACACACTGCATGTTGCAGGACAAAGACAAAAAGATATAAGACTCTAAAAAAATAGGCAGCTAGTTTAAAGACCTTTAAAAACTGCTCTCTCTCTCTGTGGCTGTCAACATTAGAGACAATTAGCTCCAGCCTGTCTGTGACTTGTTTCTTTGACTCCGCAGGTACGGCGTGTTGTGAGGGAGCCGGCGAACCATGCGAACAACACACGCCTGCGGTGAGCGATATGGATACTGTCACCTTTCTGTCTCCGTGTTTTTCTTTTTTCCGTCATCTGGGGCGCACGCAGTCACGAGTCTTTCGGGGCCATGTTGAGTGCATTAGCAGAGGAGGAGGGGGTTTGGTTTTTCCAGGCTGAGGGATGTTCTGAAGGTGATGAGGGTGAAAGTTGTCCTACTGTGCCAGCCATGTGCTCTCGCTTAGCTGGCAAGGACGTGCCAGGGGCGAGCGGTGGTGTTTGGCTCTGTCCCCTGCACCCAGACCCTCTGCTTACAGTCACGGTCCCGTCTTTAGAGCCTTTTTCTCCTCCATTGTTACACAAAGCCTATCTAAAGGGTTTATGCCACTGACTTGTACTAAGCACTCTGGGTGACAGGACCAGAGCTCATCGCAAATCCTAAAACCCTCTGCAAATGCCTTTTCTCCTTCTTCGCTGCTTTCTGCCTTTATTATTGTTTTCTCCCCCACCTCCTCCTCTCGCTCTCCCTCCTTCCCTTTGGTCCCCTCCCTCCTCACTCTCTGCTCTCCTCATATCTTAATGCCTCTATCTCCTCTCCACTCTCACTGTGACAGTGAAGTGCAGGCGCGCGCTAATCTAAGCCAGATGAGCTAGAAAAACACAGGCTTCCTCCGTCGTTTGCTTTCCCCATTAACCAAGAGGCCCATCATTTCTTCCTCCAATCACAGAGCAGACTTCTGAGGTTTACCAGCGCGTCTGCATATGCACTACAGCAGACGCGCCAGTAAAACTCCTCTATGAGAATGATTTATAATGACACTTGATGGTTTTGCTGCTGTCATCTTTTATCTCCTCACCACAGACTGTTGGGCAGTGATTCGGAGCCAGACTGATGGCACCTGTTGAGAATACAGCAGTATCAAAGCAGTTTTACATAATGTTCACTTTTTTTTATGGTTGGATTTGGATTTCCAGCACATCCTGGAGGTACTTTTCAGCATTGCCTGTAAACGTGGCCCCCGATCAGACAGGACTGAGTGTCCAGTCGCCATCAGGGCTGAGCTCCTTCCTCTCTGTCATGTTGAGTTTAAAGCGAGGCTTTTATTTAGGACTGGCTGACTCTCGCTCGCTGCCGCAGCAGAAGGACATCGCGTCCCTCTGGGGACAGTTGCCGTCCCGCTCTGTCACTTTCACTCTCTTATCCACAGGCCACAAGGCACAAGGCATGCAAGTCCAGACTGCAGTGAGGCAGAGGAGTGAGTAAGAGGCAAAGAAAGGCAAGCAGATAAACTGGACACTGGAGACTTGGTAGCAGGCTGGAGATTGCAAAGAACTTGTGTTCAATGATAGTTTAGAGTTTTTTGCTTCATGTTTAACTGACTCAAAGGTATATTTTGGAAAATAGGCTTATTGGATTTCTTGGAAGAGTTAGATGAGATAATCAATACCACTCTGGCCGCACAGAAATATGAAGCTAAAAACGACTGTCAGCAGCTTAGCATAGCATTAAAGAAACAGCAAACCTGGCTCTTTCCAAATGTAAAGAAATCGACTCACCAGCACCTCTAAAACTCACTAATTAACACTTTATTTATTGAATATTTCATCTGATTCTGTGCGAAAGCACAGTATTCATCACTCTGGGTTGGGTGAGAAGACCCATGTGGCAGCCGATGAACATCAGGGGAGAGGTGAGAGGGAGGCTGTTTCACCCACAGTGCAGCAGAGGCAAGCTGCTAAGTGCATTTATCGTGCCCAAGTATACATTTAAAGTACTTGGACTTAATTTTAAGGTTTACATTTTATGCTTCTTTATCCACAGAGGCAGATATTGTACTTTTTATCATGCTCAATTTGTCTGAATGCTAGAGTTATTACACTGTTCCAAGCCCTTCCTGTCCAGTGAAATCTATGTCTCTCAAAATTTGGTGATTTTGAATAAGAATTTTTCTGATAAACTAAGAGTTTATGAGCTAAAAATTCTCTTCATTACCTTAATAAATATTATAGAGAATAAAAAAACTCTTGGATTAGCAACAAATGTCACGGTGTTAAAAACATGGCTCAGATCATGAAAACTGTGAATTTTCTAGAAATGTGTGGTTCTCACAATGACAGCAAAGCTACAGGCATTTTGAACTTCATGAACAATGCTTAACCGTATATAGAACTTTAAATCTGTATATAAATTTATTAAATAATCAAGCCTTCAATATCTACATCAGTAAAATAGAATATACACATGATGCACCAATAATAGGAATCAAAAACACATCAGCTCTCTGAGTAAAACACTGACTTGGACCTTTTTTTGACAAATCTTTTACTTTAATACCTTAATTGGGCTTTTAAGAAATATTTTTACTCCAGTAAAGTTTGAAGTCAGGGTTTTTACTATTAGTGGAGTATTTTTTCACAGCGTGCTATTGCTCCTTAGTTGAGTAAAAATCTGAATACTTCTTCCACCATTGACTGCATGCTTAATCAAACCTTTTCAATATTTTTCCCCCTCACCCACCTACCTTTAGCTCTGCAGAGGGCTCAATAACTGAAGCTAGGGAGATTTCAATCAGCAGCAAAATTTAGAAAGGGAGAAACTTTCCTCGAACAATTTATCATTTTCCAAGTTCCCCACTGTGACTACTCATCTCTTACAGGGCACATCTAAGACGCTAAATTAATAACACAGGGAGGGGAGCATGGTGCTGCAGGAGAACAGGCTCAGGACTGAACAATAACACAGTCACCAGCCAGCCCCACATGAATCAAAATGACAAAGCCAATCTAGCGAGAAATTCCCTCTTTCTGGCAGTAAAATGCTCAGCTCTCTGGATGGGTGGGTACAGGAGTACAAGCCGGGGAAATTGTGAGCTCAATTTAAAAAGTAAAATTCAGTTAGGTGTGCAGCCTCTACAACCCCACCGCTCATTCCCTGTGGTGGAGTTAATCACATCCTGGTTTATGGGACCAGTATTCCTCCCTGTGATAAAGGTTTTCACTTTCTGTGGATGCACTTGTGTATCATAAAGGCCTGTCAGCGGAGGCAGGGAAGGTCAGTAAAAGTCGAGTGAGTTCACTTATGCCTGCAGCTGCCTGTTGAGTATAAAACTAACCAGAACCACAAGCAAAACCTCAGGAGGGTAAGGTAATCTCTATATATACTGCCTGCCTTTGCTAATGAATTCTGCTGCCTCTAGAAAAGCAAGACTGATCACAACCATGAAGGCAACCTGTCATCATGCAGGAGACTTTGAGCATAGTGAAGGCTGACTGTGAACGAAGAGGGGAGATTGAGACACGAAGCATGGAAAAAGCAAGGTTGAGGGGAAGGGGTTAAGCTTCTTTTTCCCATCCCGAGTCCAGGTGCACCATGTCCCACCCCCAGGCTGTGAGAGTCTCCATGCTGGGGAGACCTTTAATAGCCTTGAGATGGAAGCACACTATCCCCACTAGCCCATAAAAGACAGTGTTCCTCTGCTCCACACCACCCTGTCTGTCTGCTATGGCCTCATAAAAGACTTAAGAGGTCTCACATGACTTCTTGGTCCACTGGTGCAGTAATTGGCTGGATCCTCAGGAGCAGGAGATGTGATTGGTTGGCTTTTAACTGTAAAGGACAAGGTGGTTTATTGCTGAGCTCATCCCGTCTTGCTGTCTGGTCAGTCTGAAGAGTCAGCAAACATGAGCTAAGTCTGAGCCGTGGAGGGCAAAGGTTCAGCCGGTACCAACCAATATAACCTGCTTCTCATGGCTGGAACCAATAAGACCAAAGAAGTTCTATAACCTGAAGGTGACCATATTGGTTTAGTGGTTTGCTATAGAAAGGTAAACACAGTTTAATGAAAAAAGGGTGATGATGGTATCTACAAAATATCAGTTGCAGTCATCAGAGTTTTACCTCAAAGTGTGCAGTGGTGCATTCTGGGCAAAAGCTGTGTACAGTTACATACGGGGGAGTTTTCTCTGGGTGTTTGCTTGTGGTTTTGTCTTTGTTTTTTTCCTCAGCTGGGGGGAAGTTTGGTGTTGCGACCAGAGTGCAAACTCAGCACCCTGAGGTCCATCCCTTCACCTGACCTCTGCTGACCTCTCACTTTTGGTCACGACGCTGAGGCCGCAGCCACTCCACTAACACAACTAAGGAAGTGTGTGGCCTAGGGGAGGCCATTAGTACCAGCATGAATTTTTTTTAGAGGAGAAGGATTGAAAGAGGATCAACTACACACACACAGACACACTTCTGCTCAACAGGGGCCACTTTGGTCGAGCTACAAACACCCCCGGCCTCTTCCTGCTGTCCATGGTCTTAACTATTTCCTTAAAAACCTCTCTGTCACCCTCATTTCTCCCCCTCTACCCCTACAAAACACACACACACAGACAAAGCACACAGTCTTTTCCATACACACACACAGGCATTCCAGCACATTTGTTTCTGTTCCTGCATCTGGCCAATGTTTAACTATTCCATCTTTGTTTTAAAGCACTCTGATGCCAAAAAAAGTAATTGGGTCGCAGTTTATCCGAACAAAAGTACTTGCACAATAGTTGCATCTCCAGTTTTCTCTCTTATGAAAAGGATATGTACACATGCGTCCTCAAACTGGCTGGATTAGGAGTTTCTTTCTGGGGTCAACAGAGCTGAAAGCCTCAGATGTTCTTGCCATGAACTCATCCTTAAGCTTATTGAGCTAAAACATCTGGGCCCCCTACTTTCCCTGCACAGCTTTCCACTGAGCCCAGAGATGGATCCTTCAGGATTTGGCTTGTGGGCAACACACATATACAGCACAGACACATAAACGCACACACACACACATGCACAACTCAGACACACATATCCTGAAGTGCTCTGTAGAGTGACAGCACCTGACAGGCTGTAATGCAACGCGTTAAGGTGAAGAAACCAACAGCAGTGAGCAGTTTGTCATTACTCCTATTAATTTTGCCCAGCTGCCTGTCTGTCACGTGGCGTCACCCCTACCCAAATCCCAACATGCTTTGTGTGTGTGTGTGTGTGTGTGTGTGTGTGTGTGTGTGTGTGTGTGTGTGTGTGTGTGTGAGTGTGTGTGTGGGTGTGTGAGTGTGTGTGTGTGTGTGTGTGTGTGTGTGTGTGTGTGTGTGTGTGTGTGTGTGTGTGTGTGTGTGTGTG
>JAQNCA010000028.1:17216853-17235864 GCA_029783725.1 Acanthurus tractus
TAGTTGGTTAGGATTGAACATTTTTAACAAATTTGTGTAGGACTACAACTAATGATTATTTTTGTTGTAGAACAATCTCCTGATTATTTTATCTTTATTATTATTACTATTTTTTGAATTGCTTGATCAAGTCTGTTAATAAAATGCTTTGATCATCCAGCCAACTCCAACTTATTAGAAATAAACCTAAACAATTTAAAAAAAAGATAGCAGCCAATCCAGAAAGCTGGACCCAATAATTGTAATTTTTACATAAGGGGTGACTTTGATGATGAGTTGTCAATTAATTTCAGTCCACTGACTTATCAGGTACCAGCCATTTGGTTTAGCTATTCTTGAATTAACTGATGAGTTTTATTCAAAACATAACATGTTTTAAAGGCTCTTTTTAGGTTTTGTAAATTGGTAACGAAAGCTGAAAAATTAAAGTAGTTGAGCAAAAAGCTTAACATTTCCCTCTGAATGTAATGGAGTAGAAGTATTAGGTGCCATGAAAAAAAATCAAGTTAAACACAAGCATCTCAAATTTGTACTTACAATCTTAAATAAATGTACAGTTGCAAGTCTACCACTGATAGTAACTGAACACTTCCTCCTTCATTAGTTTTTATCTAATGATCCCATAAAGACAGTTTGTGTTATTCTGAGATTATCTTGTGTTTTTGTAATTATAAGGGACAAAGGTTTTAAGACCACAAAATAATTAACTTTGCTCTTGTCCAGTCTACGTAAACATCATGTAAGTTACACTAGCTTGTAATTAACTGATTATATTTACATGTGTTTAAATACAAAAATAGCTTCTAACTATAATAAATATAACTGGTTAATCTTAAAATGCTGCTGTGTAAACCTGACAAAATGTTTTAGTTTGCCTTTTAAATGATCCATTATAGGCCCTTTTCAAAGTCTGTTTACCAACATGCCTCAAGAAATACACCAGGTTTCAATATGTTAACTGGAAAGTATGGGGAGAATGCAAACACAGGGACACATGGAAGCTTTTCACCTATAAACAACCCTCACCACACACATTTCCTGTGCAGCACAGTCCCCCCTTTCACTGTTGGTCCAATGAGTGTGTGTAAAAAGGGCTGAGGACTGGGGATGTGAATGGTTATGTGGTAGGCTACACTGCGTAGATTCATTCAAATTCACAGAACAGATCTCTGTGCAGAGATCAAGTTGTGACACGTTCGTCACCACCAAACAGAAAACACTAAACAAAGAATGAGATTACATAACACCTGTCTGGTTTGTTTGTTCAGACATGTTAAAACAAAGTTGTGGGTACTGGTTTGTTAAGTAATGTTTTATTGAATTGAACGGGGCATTTTGATGAAAACTCTCCACAATAAAGGCTGCTCTTGGCAGTTGGTTCTTAGAGTGTAAAATAGCAAAAACGACAGTCTAACCTTTGCTGCTGGGCATCACTTATACATGTTTAAAGCAAACTCACGCTCATTTCATAGGGGAAACATGTAGGAACTGGATGTTCTCACTGAATTGAAAGCTCTTCTCAGGGAATGTATTTCTTACATTATATAATGTTCATTTGTTAGCCTTTTAACACAATTTGAAACTTTTTAAATGAAACAAATACATTACTCCAGTGTACCATAGAGGTTCTTTGTAATTGCTCACTGAGTGGTATTTAAGTACCATAAACCGATGTTTTTTTAAAGTAGTACACAGATTAAGTGATAATAAAATACTATTTTTGGCATTCCTATATATGTCTATAAGAAAAGACAAGGAACACAGATTATTAAATATATTTTCCAGTCTTCAAAATAAACAATAGTGTCCTTTATTTCAAACTAAATTGTGGAAATCCATAACAATTCATCTTTGAGGTACAATATAGCACATATATACATAAAAACACATTGCTACAACTTGAAACAGTTTGACCTGGTATGTTATTCACAACAGTACAATATATGTTGGATCTACACCAGAGGGAATAATTAGGTCAACTTTACATTCCTCAAAACTCTCAGGGACACAACTTGCCAATGCTTTGGATTAATTTACGTCAAAGAACTGGGAGAATGAAAGAGCCATTTCTTTGCCACCCCCTTCTTTTGCCCATCCGCTAAAAACTGCCCATCTCTCCTAAAATAACCTGCTTACAGACCTTTTCATTTTACAGGGTCGATGATTTGAGGCCTGTAGTATCAACGGAAATGGAATGCCATTTTTTTTTAAACTCCATAATTACCACGTTAGTCAGGACAGAGCAGTAGGCTGGGGCACACAATGTCACTCTGGAGAGCTGCATCTAATTAAACACTGGAAATAGGATAATTACAACTTTTCAGGAATACAGGAGACCTCACCCATGTTTCACGTTCCCTATCTGAACTGAAAGCTCACCCAAATGACAAGCACATCTGCCTTCAGTACTGGACTTTTAACTGCAAACCCTCAATCACTCTAACCTCAGGACCACTCCTATCTGGGGCAGGACTCAAGGTGGTCATTTGCAACAATATGGACCACCTTTGAAGGAGAGCTACAGAGTGCTGTTTGACTTAAAATTAAAACTCGTCTTTTTCACTGGCCTTAGGTGCTGAAGAATATGATTTACAGACATGGCAGTTGACTAATTAAAATTGCTGGCACAGCTCTACACAAACACTGAGCTGGGATGTCATGTACCTGAAGGTGTGCCAGGTATCAGGAGGTAGAAAATGGAATGAACCTATCGATCGGGTGAAAACTGTAAAGTTTTAGATAATACCTTTTTTATTTACACAGTTTTTTATATAAATCAAATTTTCCTTTTCAGGCTTTTGCTTTTATTTCTATCCACCACCATAAATATTTCTATCAGCTTTGCATTCTACTTGGTGGCAGCTTGCTACACAGTTGGAGCTATTTGTTTTGCTGGATTATACTGCATGCATTACATCAAAAAACACAAATGTTTCTTAAATAAGTAAAAAACAACACATGCTAAGAGAGAAATCATCCTTTGAAAATTATTTAACAAATACTAAACAAGTTCCCTGTTCGGTTCACAAGAATACCACATAATAGTAAATACCTTTATTTACATATATGCAAGAAGTAGGATGCAGTGTTGATGACTGGTCAAAGCGTAGTATTAAGGCAAGGCTAAGGATATGGTGTATGTAAAAAACTATGCTACATCACCAAAGAGGAACCAGCTCAGGTTTGTTTGCCCTATTTACTGACATGCTCGGCTTGTGACACTTGTTTAACAGTAAAGGTCAGGATGTTAAATACTTTTTGTCAGATCGCTTGGGCTTAAGTCCTACAGTGCACACACAACAAGAAGAGGAATACACTGCTTTTCTTCTTTGAGTCTGTTCATATGTGCAATTATAATCATTATACATGTATTAATCTCAGTAGTGTAATATAATATTGTAAGTACAAAACAATTCCTATTCACTTTGGTAGAACTTATTGACCTTAAGGAATAAAATAAAAGAATGTTTGTCCCTGAAAAATGTGTAGATTCAGCATTCTATCTGGACAATCTAAATCTGAATATGACTGATGGGCATGATTGAGAGTAAAAAACTGACCAAAAAGAGTTTCCTCAGTCTGCAATATGAGCTTATCTGACTGCACCTGAATCTTACACTAGGCAAAGTTGATGCCTTTTCCATCCAGATTGTTTATTGGAGAAGTTTCAGAGAAGCATGCAAAAGCCTAGATATTCAAGCTTCACTTTCGCATACAAACTGTATGAGGTTACATCAAGAGAGTCAAACACACAACTTTTGAAAACAAAGTCATGATCCTTGAATATGACTAAAAAGTGGTGTGGAGGTGCAGCTTTTATCAGATAACATTAAATACTGAATCTGGAATTCATGTAAGCTGTACATGAACATGGCCAAATGTTTGAAATGATACTTTACTGTAGGTAATAAATCAAGACTAGGTGACACAAGAACACAGTGCACTACAAAACTGCTGGCTCCTTCTTTGTAATAACAAAAGGAGGAATGTGTGTCAAGAGGGGCTTGACCTCACAGCTCAGAGAAAGAGTAATTTACTCTCACTATGAGGTTTCTCATACTTGTTGTAGAGTCTGGAATGTGACACTGATCATCTGTTGAATACTAGGGGTTACAACAGGCTAGGTCCCATGGACAGGGGCAGGGGTATCCACTGGTAATGCTGCAAGCCCCAGTCAAAAAATATTCCAAACCTTCTGACCCCGCATTCGTGATCGGTGCTCAGCTGTCCCCTCCCTGCAAGTATCACGCAGTCAGCTTAGATCTTCTTCGGCTTACGGCCCAGATGGTAGTAGTAAGTCATGGTGACCACAAGGAAGAGAACTCTACTAAAGAGCAGGAGCATGGCAGCATTCGGCAGGATGCCAATCTCCATTAAGGTGATAGATGTCACTGAAACCACAAAACAATATTTAGTGCTTAAAATAGGATATTTATAAGAAAAGGGCAGATAGCACATGATTTTCTAACTATGCTAACCTTTGCAAAGTGGATCTCATGATATCCTTTCAAATTTTTACATCAAGAGAGATACTGGTTTAATGCAAGTTTTATTTAATGCAAGGCAGTAACTTCACACTATGAACACAAGATGGCAGTGTCAACCTATACACTTGCAAAATCCTCTGGTAAAATTTGACTAGTGGTTTGTCTTAAGTCCTGTCACTATCTGAGGCACATAGAAAAAGTAGATTCTGGTGTTGCAATAATAACAGCCGAGGTGAAAAATACAAACAAAAGCTGTAATGTCATACACTGGAAATATTCATTTACCTAGGAACTGGACAGCAAAGTAACAGGCCTCACTAAGCAGAGTCCACTGGATTACAATCTTCTCTGCTGTGTAGAGACCATTCCACATAATGAGGGCCAGGCCTGGAAAATGATGTGATCATGGAGAATGTAAAGGTTCAGAGGCATTAAAATGAAACAGAAAAAAAAAGGAAACTCAGGAAAAATACTCCTACACATTCAGGACCAATGCCACTGACAAAACTACTGGAAGAATAGTTTACTTGCAGCTGTACTCTGTAATCTGTAAAGTCTGTAGTCTAACTGTAATCTGCGATGCATTGTGCACACGGTGATAATTGGCCGATTGATTCCTTCAAATGCTCTAACTCATTGATTCTGATAAAAGCCTGTGCTCAATCATTTGATTCCCCCGCCATTTTTCCAGTTAGTTTTCCTGTATCTCACTTCTACCCACACACAGACACCCACAGGCACCAACACACGCAGTGAGGCTTCGGAAACGAGCAGGGGTGGGCGGAAAGGTGGGAGGGTTGATGGACTGTATCCTCTCCCTGCCAGGTTCCATCTGTGTGGCAGATGAGACCCTATCCTTCGCCTCCTTTACCGCTTTTGTCTTGTAAGACATCACTCGTTTTCCTTCTTGATTCCCCACAGCCCTGCTGACATTTAAAATAAAGCCGCCTGTCTTTTGTCCACCTTATGAGATAGAAAGCTGCTTCATTCATATCTTCCTCCACAGGGCCATGTGTTTAATGTTTTATCTCTCCTCAGGCAATCTAGTAATCTTGCAGAGGGTTATTTTTGATGTGTTCAGATTTTACACAGTACACGTTTATCAAAATATGTATACAATGAGTTCAAGTACAGTGCGAGGTTTCGCCTTGTATTTCCATAAATGTCTTCTAAGGAGGTGAAGAGCATTTCAGATAGATTAAATATTTTGTTCTCCTCGGTTTACATTTAGGTCGAGGTGCTGACATATGTTATTGCTTGACCAAGTTGAAGGAGACAACCTAGAAAATTTACTGACTATATGCTTAACCTTTGCCCTTATCCCTCTTATTACCCTAGCTTACTTTTCCATTAAGAAGCAACCTATGTGCCACCTGCATCTCTGTCATTGTCACATTGTGCCTCTTTACAGAGCAATCACAAACCCTGCTATCACCAACTGAGGGACTGACTCACTGACTTGCCTAACAGCTTTGTCTCAAACTATGGCCATTAAAATAATTGCTCACATCTCCTGTGACAGAAGAGCACAAATGCCGTAATTACCTGGCATATTTATGAGCATCGATTGTCTGTTGTTGGTAGCATAGCACAGGAGAGAAAAAAAAAAAAACAAATTCCCCACACAACTTAATGTGCGATGGCTGAGCAACCTGGCAAACCCATGCACACATACATAAATTCAGCATATGTACACAACACGTACATTGTCCTGACTTTCTGTACTGAGTTTCCAACAGATATTTGGACCTGATACATTAAAAGACACAGGGGCGACTGGAGCCATTGCTGTGAGCATTCTGGAGAGTTGGTCTCTGTACTGTCAAGCCCTCACAGTGACCTGTAGATATACTGAACTGAATAAACTTGTACAGCATTTGCTTGTTGCCTAAAGGAATGATTATGCAGAAAGAATTGAGCTCTTTATACATTATCTGAATACATGTTTGTGAATTATAACAAATTCATAAAAAGGCATTATTACAAGAGACAATGTGCAGTTAAGCAGTGTATATTTTTAGCGTGTATAAAATCCAAATAAAAATGGGTGTGTGTCAGCATGATTGCAGCACAGTGAATGCACTCCCTCATGCACAGCTGCAGTATGTTCACTTTACTGCAGATATAAATAAGAAGGCATGAATAGCTCTAAGCATTTTTAATTTGTTTGTCTTCATTTTATGGGTAAAGACTTACTGAGCAATGCTCCTCCATAAAGGCGAACAGAGATGTTAGTCGTGGAGAGCTCCTCCTCAAAAACAACCTCATATAACTGGTTGGGAAACACCAGGGCCTATGTTGGAAGACAAAAGCACAACACAACTCTGTCAAATCAACACAACAGCATTCTGTTCTCCCCATAAGACCCCAAAATGCAGTAGCATTTACAAAGTCTTCCTGTCTGTGATTTGGAATCACTGCATGTGTCCTGAACACTGAGTATATTGAGCATTTAGGTGGCATGGCCAACAAAGACGTAGCTGTTTCTCCAGATGTCCCTTGCTGATAAGTTAGAAAAGAATCTACAGTAACTCACACTATTTCGCCTCTTTCAAAGTTTCTCCCCTCCTTTAATGTCTCTGCTCATTGACTGTCTTTGCCAGCACCATCTTTCATAAATGTGGCAAAACACATAATTTACATTTTTTATTTTTTACAGTGAAATCTCTTTTCACAACAGCATGCAAACAATCTATGAAGGAAGCTTGTTGATAATAACAGCCAAAAGAAACAATCTAATCCAATTTAACATTGAATGACATCAGCATCAACCAGGTGAATCTGCAAGCTTTTACATAACAATGGCATAAGTAGGCCCTAAACAGAAGCGATCACATCACAATTGATGCACTTACAGGAAGAACATAATACAAGGAAACAAATAATCAAATAAGGACTTTTAGCTTAATCAAAGCAACACTTACCATTAGGGCCATAACACTGAAACCCACTGCTGAGATCAGTATCCACACCCTAAGAAGAGAGACATTCCATTAATGTTTCCTTTCTTTGACGTATTTACGTACAATACTGATTGTACATTTGTTTTCTCAGCATTCACAAGATGCTGATCTTTACTGTAAATGCTACACAGATGACCTCATACAGTCTGCTGTTAACTGTGAACTGTTCCGAGCAGCCAAAGTCTCACCTCAGCCCGATAGGCTCTCGCACTGCAAACTTCAACTCATTTCCGAGCATCTGACTGATCTGAGGAAGGCAAGACAAAAGAAAAAGGACATGAGTTGTTAACAGGGAAATGTAAAACAATCATATCATCTCAACAGATGCCAATTCTGACAGGCCTGAAGAAAGCATCACATAACAAAGAATAAAGTGCCCTCCACGTAGGTGTATTTAATGTTAACAGTAGCAAGCCACTAGAAAGAAGCATATCAAACAAAGCACTGAAGAGAAAAGAAAAAGAGAAGCTGAGTGTCAAAAAAGGAACTATTATTATACTAATTAGAGACAGTGTCTTTATCACCCTTTGCTGATTAAAAGGTATGCTGTGACAGCATCTTGCAATAAATTCTGTATGAATAACCAACTAATATGTCGTTGAGAAGTCTTTTTTGCCATAAAAATTTACATTATTCTGGCAACACGAGTACTAAGCATATTCAATTTATAATCCTGACAGCTTAAACCATTTAGTAGAAGAAAACTATGACAAATTAAGTAATTATTTACTCTAGTTTGAAATAAATAACAGTTAATATTCATGAATTGCCACACAGACACCCCCAAGTATTTACTGAGTAAAATCTGTTAGGAAAAGAATTTCTTATCTCAGACGCTAGAAGATGCTGGAATGCTAATAATTGGCAATTTGTTTTATCTAACTTTGCTCAGGCACAAATATATTAACATAAACCTCTAAAAAAAAAAACACACACTCAAAAAACATCCCAGCATACTCTTAAGCTCTTTCTGTTTAGTCTAATACCATCATGCTAATATTAATATAGAACTGCCTTAGGGCTGGTATGATATTTTGATTAAACAATTAATTCATATATTTTATGATTTTTTAAATAATCCAAGTCATTTATAAAACAATTTGACAAACATTTGTTGATTCAAGCCTCTAAAATGAAAGGGTTTCTGCTTTTGCCAACCTTAATATCTTTCCATTTCAGACTGTCGCTCAAACAAGAAATCTTCTTGGAGTCTGAGAAATTGTGATGGGCATTCTCAACACTTCTTTGACATGTAAACAAAATAATGATAAAGATAAAAATATATTTAATGGATTGATTCATAATGACATTAATTGTACACAGGAGGTAAAATGAAGGAAGACAGACAAAGTTAAAATCAGAATGCCCGAGTAATCAGTATTCAGAAGAATTGTAATAAAAAATTGATATGCAACATGTTGCATGTAAAAAACCCAAGGTATTATACAGACTGGAGACAATCTATGTGCTCTGTATATGTATGTCTGTAAATATACCGAAAGGTAAAAGTGTGGTCTAGAGACTGACATTTTACTTGCATGTGAGGATAAAATATACTCAGAATTTAACTACAAATCAGATGTCCTATTCACTTGTTTGTTTTTATCCTAAAATATACAAAGACAGACGAACCACAGAATGGGAAAGAGAGAAAATAATATTCAGTCTGAACAGGCAGTAAACGGTTTGTTGGTTGGCTGTGAAGTTAAATTCCTTTTTCAAAGCCTTCAGGTCCTATTACTTCCCTAACATCAATGAGTTCCCTATCTTTTCCCTCAGAAATTGCTCTTGTGTTGCAGTGAGACATGGCGTCACTGACACTAAAAATACGCTGAAGTATGAAAAAAACTAAAGCAGAGGATGAATCATTTTCTGGCTAGCAGTGTTTACAGGGAGCTCACTATCAGTTGGAAACTACTTTTATGCTTGACAAGTCTGTGAAATGTCAGATTGAATAAAATGAAATGATTTATGTCACATATTAGAATGATCAAAACATGGGTTTTCAAAGTTTTGCCACCATGTGAATGTTACTGAGCACTGCTTTTAGAGCATTTAAAAAAAATTCTATTAAGATGCTCCATTAAATCATCACAAAAAGGTATTTTCAATAACTCATTATGATATCTAAAAATATTACAAGTTATTTATACAACCCCAATTTCAGGAAGGCTTGGGCAGAGCTGTGTGAAATACATAAAAACAGAATCATAAATAAAAACAGAATCATATATATTCAAATAATTTCCAATTCGATACATACAGTTAAATAAAAGATTAAACTGATCGACTTTGTGTTTTATAACTATATACTCCTAAATTTGATGTCTGCTGCATGATAGAGAGAGTTGAGATAGGCATTTTTACCACTGTGTTGCATTACTTTTTTCTTTTAAAAAGAGTCAGTAATCATTTGGGATCCAAGAATGGAAATTGTTGAATATGGAATAGAGAATTTCTTCTCATTTCTTACTTGAAGCCAGGGATGGGTTCCAAAATTTAAATTTACTAGCTGTTTTCTTGAGAGGGGGAAGGAGAGGTACTCATTTTGGGGCATATTGCCAATACCCAATCCACCATTTGAAGATTTATGGCACTCACTTCCAGCACGAGCATTAGTGCAGGAACAACCCTTACAGTTATTGTTTAGTTACTCACGTCTACATCTACAAACACAAAATGAAGCAATGCAAATCAGTAAAATGGTCTTTTTAAGAATCTTTGTAGAATTGGTACTTGTCAAAAACAGGACCAAATGGTCCAAAAGGATTTTATGTGTTTTAATGTAAATGAAGCAAAAATTGAATTTCTTTGTTACTGATTTTTTTTAGGCACTTAAACACTTCCTTTCACTCCCCACTGCTTTTATCTTTGACATTGGAGCAGAGCCCTCAACAAAAGACACTTTTGAGTCAAACTAGTAATGATATTAAGATATAGAGTCACACTAGACTAATAATATCTCTCCTTGCACTGCAGTAGAAGTGCCTGCACTTGGATCCTTCTATGCCAGCTGCGATCATGTGACTAGGTCAATCAGTCTTTTTGTGCCATGATTTCAGGGGCTGTTTCTGACAGGGACACATACATTTCATGACTGGCATGAGAAATGAGAAAACTGATGGCACAGGGCTGGCTTTGGGTGGAATAGAGCAGATGGAAGTTGGCTGGAAGTTGGGGAGAGAGGGAGAAACAGGAAAAGGAACAAATACACAATGCTGTCTGTGGAGAAATGCTTAATCACAGCTGCTTTAGCTGGCCTTGTCATTAGTCACTCAGTCAGCTGCATTCAGAAAACAAAGGGCTATTTTTTAGCCACTGAGCATGTAAAACATTAAGCAAATCTGTTATCACAAACCTAAAATATGTAACTTAAGTATTCACTTCTGGATGTTTTCTGTTTGTGCAGTAACAAAGAGAGATCAGAATTTCATATATATCTCAGTGAAAATTATCTGGGACAAAAAATATACACAAAGTGGGTTAACGCTGTCAGAGTTTAGTCATTGCTGCATGAATTTAGCACTTAAGTTGTGTACCGGCAGTGTAAAGAAGTAAGCAGTGCCACAATGGTCAGTAATAGCTCTTGGCATGGTTGCAAACATATAGTAGCATAAATACAAAGCATCTTTCGTGCTGAGGCATTAGTAACAGGAACAGTATTGTTATCTCAAAGGGGTGAAAAAAAAAAGGCAGTAAGTTGACTACAGGAGTACTTCCTTCCTTTGTTTACGGGGACCACAGGCACAGAGTCAAATGTTTCTCCCTCAAACCAAATCTGTTGGTGCAGCTAACCTTACTGTGAGATCCCATGGGTCTCTTTACCACAAACACTTGTGGCAAGGATAAATGGAACATCTCAAGAGTAACAGCACAATGCATCAGAAGAGGTGAACAATTACATTGTAGGAGCAACAGTATTATTTCTAAATCAGGGTCATTGCCACGGTTAAATAAGGAAACCTGAGATTCAAAACAGCTTGTACAAAAGACCTCATTAGCCCAAGTATTGTGTTACTGTCAGCCACCATTTAATCAGTAGAGACAGCATCCAACCTAAAAGATCTTAAGCATTCACTCTTTCTATTTCTTTATTAGTACATGTATCTATCAGTATGATTTGCCAAAGGGATCTGAGTGGCAGATGTCTAGGCTAGGCTTCCCGCTAAAACATTAAGAGAGAAAACAAACACTCAGGAGGGCTGAGAAAAAGAGGTCGACCTCTCATCACAAGCTATCAGCCACCACCCTTTGCCCACTCGCTTCTGTTCCCTTCTCCCACTTGCCTGATTAAAATTTCAGTGAGGAACAGTCTGCTCTGCTTATCTCTCAAAGCAATCTGAATTAAAAAATCTAATCTTGATATCTGAACCCTCTGAAGGGGAAAATGACATCATTGTAGTCTGCCACTGTGCAGCTGAAAACGCATGTATGTAAGTATTTTGCTTTACTTCTCCTGGAATAAACCTGCATGTTTGACATAGTCTTATTATCATATACACATCACTGTGCACTGCAGTGAAATACATGTGAAGCTGGAATATAATACATAAAATGCAAGAGTCACGGAGTCTCCCAGAGGAGCCAGTCACATCTCAGTGGAGCTGCGGGAGCTCATGGGATTATGTGATCTAGATTCATCGAGGCATTAACAAGCAAATGCACACAATGGGACACTATGAGAGTGATGAGCCAATTAGCAGCCCATTGTGGCTTTAAAAGGAATCTAAAGCGGTTTATAAATGCAATTTTGGGTTATTGCCATTTTTCTCATGCATTACTACAGTATCATACAATTGATGGTTTAAAACATGCTTACATTTATGACTAAGTTGTTTGTTGCACTAATGCACTGGCTACTTGCCTATGTTGACCACATTACTGGCTATATTGAATCATAATGATACAATTAAAATATCACGTGACATAAACTGACCTTTGAGCGGTGCACTTCACCATCATCATCCTCGCCACCAACTCCAAGGATCTTCCGGCTCTTAAGGCGGCTTATCAGGTCTGTCTGACTGTGCTTCTTCATCAGGGGAGGGTGAGGTTTAGAGGACATCGTGCTCACACAACTGACAAAGAAGTAGAAGAGGAGGTAGGTAAGCAATTAGTCCGCATGGTATTATTGAGGGAGGAAACAAATAATAAATGAAACTGGGAGAGAGTGGGAAACAAGATGGAAAAAAGACAAAGTTCATTCATTTTCAGGTTTTTTAGAATATATATTTAAGAAACATCACTGGAGCTTTTCCTCAGCTATTATTCTTTGCTCTGAAGAAGACACCTCTCTACAGCATAGGCAGGAAGAGGTAACTTCCAATCTACCAATAATCCCCTTGAGGGCTTGACTTACGCAACACAATTACATAACATGGGTCTAGCAAACGCAAGCAACCCATAAAACCCTTTTCGTAATTCAGACTAGATGCAGGAGCCAGATGTTCTCTAGGTTTGCCAAGAGGCCAACAGACACAGGTACCTACTCAAAGAGCCAATGGATCTGACAGGCTAATGCCTCACACACAAATTTTACTGTCAACATGTGACACATTGAGAGGAAGGTAGGTTTGATGTCTTTTTGAACTGTCTTCACAGTATTATGCCCAAACCTTGCCTTACAGAAAGAGTTATGTCTTCTTCAGGATGGATTCCTAATCTATTTTTTTTATTTTATAGTTTACAGTTCACAATTTCTTGCTTTAAGATATCTATATCATCATATGCTGTTAGTGTTAAAAAGAAATGACAGTTACACTGTTGCACTGCCAGCCAGTTTTGTTTTCATGTAATAGCAAATGTATCTCATAACCTATAAATTATGAAGTAATTACTATGCTTGCCTTTTGTAGGTCAGGAAAGTGCTTTATTTTTAAGCCTCAGCATGTAATATGTAAGAATTAGCCACCTGTTTATGGTTACCCCAAACAAATAAGAAGCAGAATTGTATCACCAGAGTAATTGCCCACAGCTGCTTGCTTTTCTCTTTGTTCTAACCATATATGTCAGTTGCTACCATTGACTGTATAAAACACTGAACAAACCCTCCGTGACGTCATCCATTGGTTTCTGCATGAGCAAAAGTGAAGCCTCAGAAATCTTGTGCCGCCATTTGCCTGCACATGACTCCGCCAAAAGCCCGCCTAAACAATGAAAAACCAAATATAGAAAGAGGTGGGGCTAAGGCGGGGTCAAAGGACAGACACCACACCCACTCAGCTAACAGCCCCCAGCTAGCCTTCAACAGGCTGTCAATCAACGAGGCCACGCCCTAAAAAACGGCCGAATTTTAAGTTTAAATATAAAATAAACACTTGTTAGAAAAAAATCACCCCCCTCAGAGTTTTCATGAGATGGTAGAAAAGCTGTAGACAAAAAACTCAAACTCACTGAATGAAAGGGTGTTTTGAGGATCAAACAAGAGTCAGGAAACAGAGTCAACGTGATGGAAGTGCTACAAAAGTCATCTTTAATTAACCCCATGCGTCAAAGCAATTGGTTCAAGAGGTTATAAGGGTATTTGATCTAACAGCAGAATCCCCTTCCATCTAGCCATGCTTCTAAAAGTAGTTCTGAACATCTCCAAATTTTTTTTCTTCATAGTTTAGAGCTCAAACTGTAGTCTTAGAGGTGATGGCTCGATTTGTTGTAACAGCAAGACATTACATCATACATCATTAGAACCTCTGTTATCCAATAAGGGTGAAGGATGCTTGATTTTATTCCAGCTGGCCTACACGAGAATGGATCCTCCTGTCCACACCTTAAACTTTTCCTGTGCTCTCAATTACTCCTGGGGGCAATGAGAAATCCATACCATTAACAAAAACCATGAGAAGTAATACATTTACGAAAGGTCAGTAAATCATTTTGATTGAGCACAAGAGACAGATACTTGATTGATAAAGGATAGACAGTTAAAAATTGTTTCTAGATTCTGTTGTATAGAGGTCTTGTGCTGCGGATTTTTTTAACTTGGCATGATGTGGTGCAGCAATATTTCCCAAACATGGTGATAAGGGTATTGGGCGAGGCGCTATTGGTCAATTGTGTCTCAAGCTATTAAAAAGAGGAGGAGATGGGATGGCTGAGATGAGATGAGAGTCTACTTTAATATTTTGAGTAACACGTTTGTTCGCAGTTGCTCCTCAACACCCACATACTGCTTTGTTCATATGATACAAGTATTTTTTACAGAGCATCTTTCAAGCCACCAGAGATCTTTGGAGGAGTTCACACCTTCCTCACAATATCTTCCATCTATGTTTACCAGCTTTTTTATTTCAACAGCACATGTTCTGTCATAAAGTCTAAGGAAAAGCAACAGAGACGGTATTTTTTACACACCATATAGTCGGTGGCTCTAAACTCTCAAGTTTTGATTTATTTTTCATTCCAGGTGGAATAACCTGGCCACCTCCACACATATGTTGATTAATTCATGTGTTCTGCTGTGATATGACCCTTCCCTCTCTTTGTTTATTCAACAAGAAGGTAAAAGCATTGATGTTTCCCAAAGACATGCACAAACACAAAGTGAAAAAAACACCCTCTTTCTTCAGACAGCATTGATACCAGGTTTTCCAGCTTGCATCACTGATATATCTGCTTCTAATCTCTTTTTCTAAAGCAGGTAAATAATGTATCAATATAGTTTTATCTTCTAATATGGAACACTGCATTTACAAGTAACATTAAAATAATATGATCAAAGTAAGCTTACATAAACATAATCATTTATGTACATGGTTAAACTCTTGTTCTTTATGCTTTGTGGGTGGGACTCTTTTGCTATGTCATCTTGGATATAATGCCACACTGATAGGATTGATCTGATACTACTCCTCCCAGTAAACAAACAGAACAGAACATTAAAATTCATAAGAGCTTAAAGATCATCACTCAGTGAATTTTATGCAGGTCAATAAAAACGAATGCTATGATAAAAAGTTGACAAATTGACATTTTAGATGTGCTATAAAGATGAAAAGCAGCAAAACATTCATTCACATTTCTTTCATTATCATTCACTCTATTCACATTCCTTTGTTTTTTGTGATATATTTTGTGAAAAACCGTTACAAAGGTAGACTGTTAAATTTGGCCAGCTTGTGCTGCATCTGCAATGACTGCAGGAAATGAAACCTTACTTAACTCTGTTTCCATAGCCTTGCCTACCAAATAAGCTTGATCTCTGCCTGCAAAGCAACATTTTCTCAGAATGGAAATTACATAATCTATGAAAGCCACAACTTTACCTTGTCCTTCCATGCATGTGTGCTTATTATTGGTGGGCACACATAGTGCGGCACCTCTACATCATCAGACATTCATAACTATACAACTTACATGTTCATGGTATAGATATAACACAAAGCTGTTCATAAAATGTAGCCCATTAATTTGACTCCCATAGTGCAACAAGACAGATGCATTTTAACTTTAATATGCAAAATATAGTTTCATACTCATTCAGTCTTGCTGCTGATTAGCTTCAGAGACCCAAAAATGGAATATGTACAGCCCTTGAATGTTGAAATTTTACTCTTGACTTCTGGACTGCTGTCTCCATTGATGTGCTCCTAAATTCAGCTTCTCGTCATTCATCCTGTCAAGCTCAATTAATAATTTATTATTAAGCAGCCCAACTCATATCTCATTCCTATCTTTCACATTTGAACTCTCTCATCTCAGGTGTATTGTGGTTTATTGGTAAAGAAATTTTAAGGACATTAGTTTTAATGTTTTTAATTGCTGAAAAAGAGACTTAACTTTGAAAAGCAAATCAGTCACTCTTAAAGTATTTTCTGCCGACAAGACGCCACTCATTAGGAAAGCATGTCCTCACTCCACCTGACTGATTATAGATCAAAGTTATTTATCCTAAAATGTCACCTATGACAGCAAAAGAGAAAGACAGCAGAGTAATGACATGCTCTCAGCAAAGACCTTGTCATCAAAGGTGGTTTCAATCATGAAAGTTGTTGTCAATAATAAGAGACACTTTTGGTCCATTGGCAGTTGCTAGGCAACAGCATTACTCTGGCAAGTTAAAGGGGCTATGGTAGAGGTTTAAAAGGGGGAAACGTGCAAGGGTATTTTACCATATGGGAGAAATGTGGGATTTACCTGTGTATTAAGACTTAAATGAGGCTCAGGTTGGAGAGAAAATCAACATTAGACAAAACTAAACCATTGACCGGGGATGTAATTAAATTCAATCCTTTCTTGTTTCTCCTTACACTAGGTCACTGAGATGAAAGCAGGACAAAGGATTTGCTTGTTTCTTTCTCAGCTTTGAGTCGGGAAGTTGTAGGATACAACTGGTCACTTCAAAGTTTCTCACTGATTTTTGCATGAAAAAAATCCCCAAGAAAAGGAAGTATGTTTTATGCAAATTAATCAACCATATTGTAAAATCGCATACTATTTATGTGGAGAAATTCTGTAACTTTAAATTAGCAAACTTATAAGTTTTCTGTATTTCCGCATTTGCCTTCATGAGTTCAGAAGTTTCACTCTTCCACTGTTTTTCCCTTCTGTGGCGTCTGCCAAAGGTGTCTGTTAAAGAAAAGGGAAAGTCTAGAGCCATAGGAATTTAAGTGGAGTGTTTGACTACAAAGTCTGAGCACGTGCCTTGTTGCCTTTACTGACGACTGCAATCCTATGTTTGCACGCCAATTCAAGTGAATGTTGTCAAAGGTTTCTATAAGTCTCACACAGAGAAGTACTCAAATTCAGACAATTTCTTGTACCCACCTGTTAGTCTCTTTAAAACAAAATGAATGGGGAGGTGATCAAAGTTTTTATGGACTTTATGCTGTAAAGTTGTCCATGTAAGGCTGCAGAATGTGTGTTTACATTAGAAAACAAAAAGCACCGCATTCCCCCCAAAAAAATCATAATATTTTGTGTACTCTTTTTTGTAAGGAAAAAAAAAATTAATGCCTGGTCCAAATTATTTGAGCTTAATGTGATTTTTTTTTTGCATTATCATGATTATACATTGCATTTACCAGCATACAAACAGCAGAATAAAACTGAACAGAGAAAAAAAAAAAGTCCTATTTAATTACCACTTCTAACTTTTATTGTATAAAAATAAGTTTATTGTTAAGATTCACTTGATGCCTACTTTGTGCCTCCCACTGTGAAAATATACCTCCTAACTTGAAGAGGCCTTGTGTTGTTTCCTAGTGATTGTTTTTTCTTTCATTGGGGACAAAGCGCCCTATTAGATGTGCTGTCCTCATCCTTGAGAAAGTAACTCAATGATTGTTCTTGTTTTACTTCTCCAGAGAATTGTGCTGTGTAGTAGCCATCAATTTTTTTGAGAGAACATCCCATTTTATGTGTGAACATGTTGGTGTTTGCCATTTGCCTCCAGTTGAACCAAAGCAGAGGCTGCATTATAGGGTCGATGACGATCTCTGTTGATTCGACTGCTGCTTGTCCCCATTGAATCCATAGGCACTATTCATTAGCAGCGATCAATAGGACCATCCGGGTGTTCCCTGCTCTAGCAGTAACAGTGATCAATACAGAAAAATACAAATGAAATGCATTTAAATGTTTGTCATTTACCATAATTTCTAAATCAAGGTTAAATATCTAAGTTTGCCATAACGTCTCAGCCCCAAATACTGTCATCCAACCTACTACTCCTGGATCTGTGTCTGAAATACGTGGTGGAACCAAAGATTTCTGTTTTATTGTGCAAATATAAAGAGAAATAAAACTTTAAAAGCTGTGCTTGCTTTGTTGTTGAGGTTAGTTAATTAAATAATAAAGACCTAATATTTTTAATACCCCCCCCCCACCGCTCTGCATCTTGTCATTTCCCTCAGCACCCCAAAACTAGTAAAACTTGGGGAAACACTGACATTGTATGTTAGCACTTCATTGAAATTGGTCCCATTATATTTGCTAACCTAAAAGAGTGGATGAGACAACTTGAAAATGCAGCCTCAATGAGTTTTATGAACTGATTCGCAGAACTGATATTTAACTATTTTAAATAGACCAGCCTTCACACAGTGTTAATAGTTTTAATGAATATGTGTATCCACAAGTGGTGGGACACGATTAAACTCAATGATATATAAATATATAAATAACACTTCTCTCTGTCCTTTCTTTGTTTTGTGAAAATATATTTATACTTTTCAAAATCGAGTTTTTCAACATGGATGGAGACTGAGGGAAGATGTTTACCTGACATTAGATTGGGTTTATGTCATCATATATTGTGTTACCATTATCAAATACTTCCATTACGCACCTTCGTTTCAATTCTTTAGAAAGACCTCAGTATTTGTGGATTGAAACAGATGTTAAACTCAGAGTGTCCTCTACGCTGTAAAACGTTTCTCTTCCATGCTCACTAAACCAGGGCTAGGGATATACTAACCCTCTACCGACATAATTAATGCTGTAAATTAATGACGAGTCACTAAAACAGTTTTCTTCTATTTGTACTTCTATTTATTTTCCACCATTCTACACAATTTTTCATCCAGATCCACTTATGGTGTATTTATTATCCCTCTGACTCTATC